>JAODLL010051850.1:0-19239 GCA_026546735.1 Forbesichthys agassizii
ATCCTGCCTCAGAATTCTGAATGGAATAAAATAGAACACAGTAGTTCCAATAAATATGGCTTATGTTTGTTACCACAGGTGTACACAGGTTCTACAGGATCATCCTGTGTTACAACTACCTACTCGAATGAAATGTTTTCTGTTACATGAAGAGTCTTGACTATAAGATACACAAACAAGGTTAGGCCTACAGTAAACTTTAATTTAGCCTAAATATTGGTACTATTATAGAAAATAAGTTTACACATTGTTTATGACATAACATTTCAGAAATGAGATGCTTAAAAGCATTAGTTTAGGATTAGCTGCTCATCAAGCAGAATCAAAGTACATTTACTACTACCAGATTAATGAATTCAGTGTGTGGTAGTTTCAAACAAGAAGCTAGCAGGACATGCCCTGCTGCAGAACCTGTCTGACGGGCTGCTTTTGTCCTATTTCTTTCAAGTGTTGGCTGTGGACACACCTTGTTATCCTGAATGTCAAGAAATACTTTTCCTATTGTAGTGTATTTTAATAAGTGCCTTTTGATGGCCAAGTCTTGTTATCTTTAACAATTGTTGATATTTTAACTCAAATATAAATGCACCTACTTGAGACATGCATATTACTGTCAGGGATGGATGGGAAAGATTTTTATGTTTTGGTCATTCAATATCTGTTATGTCTTATATTACACTATATAGAGCAGAATCAGGTTTTCCAGCAAACACTGTTAATGAGTAAAGCTTAGTTAATTCTCTGTTCCACCAGAAGGAGGTGCCAAATTCATAGGTAGAAACTCTTTCAGTAACTTTTTTCAGTATCTTCAGAACTCAAAATAGATTACATTGAAATATTCTGATGTATCTTTTAATGGATGTGCTTGATGATGATGATGATGATGATGATGATAATAATAATAATAATAATAATATTTATTTGGGATGCCTTTCTAAACGCTCAAGGACATTTTACATTTCAAATACATAGATATAAAACAGTTGGCTGAAATATACATATTATAGTAATAGCCATTATTTTCAGAGAAATATATACAAAATAAACGAAATAAAATAAAACGGGTGACAGTAGAACAAAGGGTCAAATGTCATAGGCAGCCTTGAAGAGGTGGGTTTTGAGGAGCTTAGCAAACAAGGTGATGATATCACACATCTATGAGTTAAAATTGACTGACTGTACAACGTACAGTCCAGTCTCAAAATGTATATGTTGTGATATCTACTGTATGTAATATTCCCCAATGGGAAATGTTATTTGAACCGAATACTTATTTGTTACCTCAGGGACAAGACACATTTTCATATTAGGCAAGGCACTATTTATATAGCAAATTGTGCTTTACAAGGTGAGTGTTTTAGCTTTTTCAGTGGTTTGCATTAGATTAAAGTTATCACCTATATAGGGTGGTGTAATTGCATAAACTCTATTTCCCATGGCAGGTGAAGTGATCTCCATTGCATCCTCTAAGACTAAAAAAAAAAACTCATAACGTGTCTCAGCAGAGATGCACATTTACCTCCTTGATGCCAAAATCTTCCTCAGGCTTTGTCTGTGTTCTACTATTTGTTTTGGTATTTGGCCAGTATGGCACCAGGTGGGGTGGGTGTGGGGGACATGTGTGTTTCCTGGCCTTGTGTGTGTTAATGTGCTCTTCATTCCGGCGACCCACAACAGGAAACTGCGAGGTGATGCCAGGGTTTATGGGCTAATATGGCCTCAGAGAAGCCTCTTGTTTTCAAACAGAGCGACTGCTCCTCAGGCGCGTTTTCCAGGCAGGCCTGGCATGGAGCGCTTTGGCCCTGGCGCACGGGCAGGAAAACATGACACTGGACAGAGGTTTAATGCCATGGGGACACCAGCTGTGGCTACTGCTGAGCTCTCCCACTTCTCTGGTCATTAGCGCGAGCAGTTTAGGTGTCAGTGCTCAGTTAAGCTAATAGAACTCTTATTGTGGCGTTCATCATTTAAAAAAAGAAATGTATACTGTATGTTTCCTATGGTCTTGTGTGAGTGTTTGCACACGTGACTACAGTTGTGCAGTAATCTGGACTGACTTCTACTTCTTTTTGGAAGTCAGATTACAAATGGTTTGATATAATATTCATATAGATTGATCATGCACATTATTTCCCTCAGAGGAGGTAGAGCTACTCTGTTGTTTCTGACCACGATAGGACTTGTGCTTGCTCTGTGGTCTACTCAGGAGCAGGGTCTAGGCTGAAGCCAATCCCATTGTGGGTACTGGGTAGGGGTTGAGGAACCCAATAATGTATTAAGAAATCTCCTCTTAACTCCATCAACAATGATAATAAAACCTGATAGTATATATAATACAATGCATGAAGAGAAGCCCTGTAGAGGAGGAGCGGAGAGATCGGGAGGGAGTACAGGAGAAGGTCAGAGAGGTAGGAGGGAGACAGATTGTAAAGGGCCTTGTATGTGAGGAGGAGAGTCTTGAAGTTGATACGGAAATGTACAGGAAACCAATGAAGATGAATCTGAATTTGACAAACTATTACAAATTAGAACATGATTACTAATTTACAGAAACAATTCATTCCCAAAACATTAACACATTAATGGAGCGATGTTATTACAACATTGGCCAAGTTTTTACAATACTGGTAAATTATTACATTATTAGGTACTGGGAAGTTAAGGTTAACATTATTATAATTATAATTTGTATTATTATGACATTATTGGGAAGTTATTACATTATCAGGTTATATTAAATGTTTGATGTTAAGATATTTCTATTACATTATTGGGTTATTACAAGATCTGGAAATCATATTGGGTTTTTGTAGGAAAATAGTTTGCCAGGTACACAGCTCGCTCTCAACAGTGTTGTGTGTGCAGACTGGGGTGTGGTCTGGGTGGTACTAAGGTCTACGGATGCATAGAGGGAAGAACGCAATGATGACTAGTTTGGAATGTTCCACAGTGTTCTGTTTGTGGTTGGAAAGTCTGAGAATCTTTGGGGGTGGTTAGGAGTAACATGGCTGAAGGGAACAAGACGTTTTTGACAGGGCGTGCGGCCGCACACACGCACGCATGTTGACACCCCTGAGTGGATATTACACTTCATGAGGTGGACACTCAGTACTGAAGCTAAGATTGTATCGGAGGCTTGTGTTGGGAATGGGATCCATGACCCTGTCAGTGAGCTGTCCTGCACTGATTTTGTCTATAATAAGTACACATTCTTATTGTTCAGGCAGCAACAGGGGATACTTGGTGCGCCTTTAATATATGATTAAAAGTGCTGCCCTGGTTAAATTTCCAACCACCCTTTTTAGAATATTTTCATAGTGTAAATACTGTCAAATAGATCTGCCCACTGTTTAGTGTTTGTATTGGACATTACAGCATTATGTGTCAATTGATTTATACTGTATGTGCCCACAGTATTAGTGACCATTATGTTGTGTGGAGAATTGAAACTGTGTTTTTGTGTGCTTTTAGGATGGTTCCTACCTGGCTGAGTTCCTGGTGGAAAAAGGTTACAAGGTAATATATACTGGTATATATAATATATGTTATATATACATTAATACATTACAAGCTAAGATATACTTTAATTTTCAACATTAGAACCATAAATCTGTTGAAGATGCATCTCTCACACACACATATGTCACAATCAGGTTTACAGGTGTACAGGTTGCAGGTCTCTCCCTACCTGCTGTTTTGTCTCAGTGGGTGGCGATCACGTTTTTCCCTTTCTCATTAAAATGAATAATAATCCGACCGCTTCATTATCAGAAGTAGTAACCTATGATTGTTTTGTGTGTTTAATGTCCATGCTGAGGCAGTGAGAGACTGACTGAGCCATTACTTTAAAAAATAAATAAAAATACTCTGTTTAACCGACTAGTATTTATAGTGCCGGCTAGCGATGGTCCCATCGTTTAACCGTTTAACCGACTAATTGTGCACATCCCTTGCGCTGTTGACCCCTGACCCCTCACCTGAGGGTCAACAAAGTGGCTATGTGTGTAAAGCCACTTACTGTCACCTGCCAGGCCATGTGTTCCCAGGAGCACAGCACGTCAACACGGCCTCTGTATCCAGAGTTGTACAACGCGTGCTGGCTGGCTGGCTGATACTCCATCAGCACCTTGCAGTGATTTAACATGTGACAGGTGTGCATGCATTCTGTCACGCAGCACTGGCTGTGGAGTCCTCCCAGCGGTGCTGTAGCTGCACCACTAGGATTGTTAGAACGTGGCAGCTTTGCTCTCCGTCCTTTTCCTCTGCTCTTCTCGGCCAGCTCTCAGAGGCCTTTTTGAAGAGGAAATGGCCGTGCGCTAAGCTAAGGGACTATGATGTGTGTTCTGGAGAGTGCGTAGGCAAGTGGACAGGAAGTTCTCAGTGTATAAAGGAACAGACACAGACACAATACCCTCCCAGTAATGGACTCCCCTCGATGATGGCCTGTTATCTCTCTGAGCAGAACTTCCTCACGCCATCTCCACAGACCACTGCCTCAAATCACTGCCAACAACCGCCAAAGGATTGATAGATGTGGGGGAGCCAAATTGGTATTGTGACAATAAAATCAGCATGTACCCTTTGTGAAATAGATTTCAGTAGCATTTTGGAGCATTAATTGAGTTTGCAATTTGGCCACTAATTGTTAAACTCGGCAGACAATTTTTCTTAAATGTATTTTTGTCTTAAATATGTTAGTATTTGTTTGAGAGACACTGTTTTGTTCGCTTTGCTTGCTGGTTTGCTTTGCTCGCCTTTTTTAGGCAAAATATGTGTTTTGGCTAACAAACCTGTAACTTCAGCTATACGTTTTAGATGTACGAGATAACCTCTTCAAGGGAGCACTGTTGTTGCAATGACTTGCTGATAGGGCTATCTGGATGACTTGTATGTAATGCTGCCATCTAGTGGACAAGTTGGTTGTAATCTCTCATATGACGTGAATTCTTGTTGTTTATTTGCTGCAATATGTTTAATTGGAGATCCACGCTGAAAATATAATGCTAACTCTCCTGTTTGTGTCTTTTCCCAGGTCCATGGCATCTTACGGCGCTCCAGTTCCTTCAACACAGGTCGCATTGAGCACCTTTACCAGAACCCTCGAACACACACTGAAGGCCGTATGTGTTCTGTCCACATTACATTCATGATAGATATAATTTACATTTTCTTGCTTTGGAAATCCACTGTGACATTCCCATGTAATCCCTTGCTTTAAGGAACTACAATTCAAATGAAAGGGTTGTTATCAATCTCTGCAAAAGCCTGATGGTGACCCATTTATTTGAATCAAGTGTGTTAGAGCAGGAATACATCTGAAACATGCTGGAGAGTGGCCCTCCAGGACCAGGGTTGCCCTAACCTGACACGACTAGCGACTATCTGTCTCTCATGACACATCCATCTGGGGAGCCGTCCATTAAAGCAATTTCAAGAGGGCAGGCGCTTTCAAAAAAAAACTTTGCATAGGATTGGACAAACCTGTTAACCAGCGAGTCTGTTGTTATCCACTCTTGCAATAGAAACGTCGGGAGAAGAGTGAAAACAAGCCTTTGCTCTTCTAGTAAATTCTAATAAAATCGATGTTATATTGTATTTATCTTGAGGCGTTTTGGAGTTGCTAAATAACACCTAAACTATGAGTCTGATTGTCAACACACAAGGTTTACCGGCCTGAATCAACACATTTCCAAGCTCCAGAAACGGAAGGCTAAGGTTGCCAACCTATGAACTAGAGGAACTACAACATTCACACAACTACTATATTGTGTTTGAATGCAAATTCACTATGGCCATACCTGAACATGTCCCATGCAGTGTCAATGTGTTACAGGACCTGTCTTTACTCACCAGTGGCCAATATGTATGGGGTCCATATTAGTTTATTCCCCACATGTCAATGTTACAGTTTGGAAGCTGTTACTGGGAACAAAAAGTGCAATACGTTACTAAAACGAATACTGTACATCTTGTGCATTTGTCTGATCCTTTCAGAAATGAAGCTGCATTATGGGGACCTGACAGACAGCACATGTCTGGTGAAGATCATCAATGAGGTCAAACCAGATGAGGTGTACAATCTGGGGGCCCAGAGCCACGTCAAGGTAATGTCATCCCACCATCCATCTGAAGCTATCTGATCTACCAAGCAAGCAGAGAGCACAGTGGGGGTGTCTAGTGTGCACAGTGACAGCTAGATTTGTGGAGACCATTCGGATCCCATCACGTTTATTCTATGAATTATTTCAAAAGGTGCATTTCTCTGTTTGTGTCTGGAATTACACTTTTGGTTTATTTATATCTATCTGTCTGTCTGTCTGTCTGTCTGGCTGGCTAGCTGTCTGGCTATCTAGCTGTCTGGCTAGCTAGCTGTCAAGCTAGCTAGGAGCTAGCTCGCTCGCTCGCTCCTATCTGGCAGTATCAAATTAATGTTAAGCATTATCTTTGCATTTGTTACTATGCGTCTACATTCAAATGTCGGGCAAACTGCTTGCTTGTGTGTGTGAGACACACACAAACAGGATGCAGAGGAGCAGGGGCCACAGGGTTTAATACTGATTAATAAATGATGTGGTAACATTGTGGCTGTACAGCAGAGCCTGTGTGCTCCTAGAGGCCAGGAACACAGACTGTCTGCAGCTGTATGCATCTCTCTGTGGCCTGCAATGGACCCGCTCATTGGGGTTCATTACAAAACTACAGGAGCAGATTTCCATGGGATTAGCCTGGAAAATGAATATAGACGAGGAGCTTTATTCAGTTAAGGAGTTGTTTACATCTAGACCATTCATTCCCCCACTAGGGAATAGACATTAATAATGTATACCCATCTTTATAAAGATTTCAACCTGTGAAATCTGTCCCCATTTTATACAGTACTTTCTATGGGCCTAATTACACATTTAATCTAATACTTACCTCTGCCTCTTTAGTCTTTAATACATTTCATACTTTGCATCTGTATGCTTCTGTTTGATACACACACACAGTGTGTGTTAATTCACATCTAATTGTAATATAGATGTGAAGGAGCCACAGATTAATACCTACAGTACGTTGAATGCAGACATTCATGTTTCGCAATTTGGAAATAGTGTTTGATCCGGAATTCCATACATGGTCATAGCGACGTCGAGTGTAACGTTCCCAAACTGTGATCATGGAATATTTTGTTATCGTCGATCACTGCTGCCTGCTGTTAAAGTGAGCTAGCACAAGAGGATGAAAGCAAGACCTTCAGTGCTGGGAAGTAGAATTGCTCCTCCTCTGGGGATAGAGAGTCTGGAAGTGGGATTTCTCAGTCGCAGCCACAATGTGCCTTTTGTTTGGTTGATCCACTGTGACCCCGCAAGATCCCTCCTGAGACAACTGCGGTCTTAGTGATCCTCCTCCACTGTCTAGGGTGTGCATAGCTAACATCTAGCTACCATGGATGTTCTCATTGTTTTTTGCTGTTCATGAAACATTTTTAAATGTATTTCATTACTGTTTTATTACTGTGTTACTATTTCTACAGTGAGCTAACAAAATGATAGTTTAGCTACATGGTTTTTATACATGAATATTGTCTTGTGACATGTTTAATAACTGAATCATGTTTTCAACTGCTATACAACACAGCTGTGCTCTCTGGCCATGCTGTGGGTACAGCATAGCCAGAGCTAGTCACCCCCCATCAGTGCAGTGCGATACTGTATCATCTGACACAGGCTGAAGCAGAGAGTACTGATGACTCCTCTGTCCACATCCTCTGTGGTCCGGGGTCATGGTCCTGTGCCTCCCACATGGAACATCATCCTCAGGCCACACACACACACACACACATTCCCAGTACCTGGTTGAGGCTCTATGGAAGTGTTTATTTGTCTTCTCAAAGATCCCCAGGCTCTGCTAGCGTCTTAGCACATGCTGTAGGTCCTCAATAAGTGAGCCCAGTGATTACTGGGATCTCTGGTGTGGAGCAATTTCCACCAGCCGTTTCCCTCCGACGCCTCCGTCTGCAACACGCCGTTGTACACACAATCCCTTCTCAGGCTAACCTTTGAGTCAGACTTGCCCCAAGATGGTGTGTTGTCCTATACACTTGAGGCTGTGTGTGTGTGTGTGGGTGGTGATTCCGCTGGAAATAGTCGTGGTCCAGAACAGAGCCCAGATTATTTAGCAGTGGCGTCAGTTTGGGAACAGCGTACGGACGTCGTAGGGGCAGGGACGCAGCCAGCTGCAGCATCAAACGGCTCACTAGCGCAGGGAGAGAGTTGCTAGTGCTCTCTGTGGCTATGACGACACCACTGTTTTGGTTCTGGCTCAGAGGGCCATAGCTAGCGCTGTGTTACCCTCTGCTATCACCTGGGTTGATGTTTGTCATACTAGCCAGTTCATACCTCACTACCTCACATTATTTGACCGTTTTTACTTCATCACGTAAGTCCAAATATTTATCAGCAGTCACTAGGCTGTTAGGCTGTAGTTATACAGCCATTAACCCTGGTATAACTCTAAAAACAACTTTGAATTTAAGCTTCAACCAGTGGAGCTGTTCAACTGTAGTCATGTTTGAATTGTAACTTTATTTCTTATTATTTATACTTCATATACTGTATAATGTCCCTTAATAACAGTTACCATGCATTAAATATATATATATATATATTTATTTATTTATTTATTTATTTATTTATATATATATTTTTTTTAAATTTATTTATTTTATTTATTTATTTATTATTGTATATTAATTGGTCTTTCTAGTGAAATGAACAATAGACCACAAGTGAATCAAATATGCATGAGCCCTGTGTGAATACATAGCTGCTCACAGGCTGTAGAGCTTTCCAAACATCTCCAGGCTTAACGCCTTCTCATTGTGTTGGTCCAGTGAGGCGGCTGACAGAGTCCTGTTTTCTGTGTGAGCTGTCCCACCTGCAGCTGCCAGCGCTGTGTACGTACACAGCTGAATAGACACAGCTAAATAATTGACACACCTCTGTCTTGACCGGGGTGGGGGGGAACAGGTGATGGACATGGGGAGGGAATGAATGGCAGGGAGGTGGAGAAGGTAGGAGAGCAGTGATTGGAGAGGCAATGCAATAGCTTTCCACTTGTTACACAATTGTGTTTCCCATGTTGGCCCGACTCAACGGGTCAGCGCAAGACAAAAGGCGTTCCATCCCCACGTCCTGTGTGTGGTTTCCTTGGTATCTGTTAATTCAAAGACTTGTCGTGGTTCATTGTCACCGTCCTGGGCCGGCGCATGTCCTATGTCCGGCCTTACAACATGCCCGGGCCCCAATACCGTGTTGTGTTTCCCCTAGGCCTCCAGACGCTGGAGCTTTAAGCTACTTAGCAGTGGCCTGACCGCCTACACCTGAGATCACTAACAGGCCAGGTCCAGACACCGTCCTAGCCAGACCTGCACCTATAACTGACCATTAGTTTATATTTTATGTGAGTTTTGTGATTTCCATATGACCATTCGCCCCTGAGATCTTTGCTCCTCACCAGCCCATTGGCTGGCTTTACCCACTCTCTGATTGGTGTTTACATTGCTGGCTCCCAATCAGCCCTCTGTCACTGCCTAGTGTATGTCTCATGTTTCTATTGTGCATGGAATCAAATTGGCACATTCACCACTGAAGTATCTTCTGTGAGTTTGTTTTAAAATGTCTTTCTTTTTGGATTGGCCAAAAGGAGAAATGCTATATCTTCTTGTGCCTATTGAGTGAGCAGAAATATCAGCGTGTAGCGCTGGTGACCTGGTCAGTCCTCAGAATGGCTCCTTAATCTGATCCCACAGGCATATTATTAAAGGTTAGGCCTTTCATGGGCTGAAAGTGAACTTTAGGTTAAGAATAGTCTGCTTGATGCCAAGATAAACACTGCGCTTTCTTGATGTTGGGGTCAGACATACTGCAGACAGCACTTTCTATCTTGTTTGAGGGATATCTCATTCTAACAGGCAGAAGCACTGGGTGGTTAACTATACAATATTATTATATTAACTGAAATTGGTTTGGTTAGTGCTTGGGCTAGCAGGGGACCACATGTAGTGTGAATACAGTTATATGTTTGACATGTAGATGGCAGCAGTGAGCCACCAAGTCAGCCTTATGGATACTTGTTGAAACCTGGTTGTAGAGAAAACAAACTAAAGTAATTTTATTTGACATTTGAAAGTAAAAATAAGAAAAATGTCAGCTGTTTGTGTCTTACTCTTTATTGTATTGATAAAGAAATACCACAAGTGAATGGGTAGGGACAACTTCAGCTAATGGTATTATAGTACGAATGTGTAGGGTGAGGGGAGAGGTTTGTTTCTGTTGCTGTGTTGTTATGTACAGGGCAATGGAGGTAAGAGAGTGACCAAGCAGAATGACCGTTATACAGAGGGCAATGGAGGTAAGAGAGTGACCAAGCAGAATGACCGTTATACAGAGGGGAATGGAGGTAAGAGAGTGACCAAGCAGAATGACCGTTATACAGAGGGCAATGGAGGTAAGAGAGTGACCAAGCAGAATGACGTGTGCCCAAGTTTTACATGGCCACAGTGTTGACACTGGGAAGTAGCTGTGTTTATTGTCAGTTTACTGTGTTTGCTGTGTTTACCTTGTAGGAGCACTCTTCTGCCACTTTCTGTTACAGGTGTGATACAGGTGTCTGTGTGTGTATTTGCATTTTACCAAGCATGTACTATGCAGTAGACACATTAAATATAAATAATTAGTGCTGGAGTACAGTAACTATGGACTACTCTCAATACACATCTCATGCTGTAGGGAGATTAGATTATCTCTGGAATACCCTTGCGTGTCTGATAAACCAGGTTAAGCCTGGTTTTAATGAAATTTTATATGTAACTGTTATTGTATTTATTAAGTATTCGCAGGTCAGTTAGATTTGACAGACAAGCAATTATGTAATGTTACATTAAAAACATGTCCAGTTCAAGTCTTGAAAGTGTAAATGTAAATAGACTGCAGTTGAATTTCAGATAGGGGCATATTACAGTGTTTCCCATGTTCTACTATGATCTCATTTGATGATGATGTTGATGATGGCCATAGCAGCCTCGGCAGGATTTTGGAGATCCAGTACATCATGTTCTTAAGCTATGTGTAAACACAGATGAGTCCAAACATTTGATGAAGCAAATCATCATGTTTATGATCGTGTTACGTCACCTGTCCAGCTCTAGGATGTATTAGGTGGTTGTTCCAGATGGCCCCCTGGTGCTCCTGGTTGGTGGAAGGTTTGTATGCTTACATGGGTGACCATAGTGGTCATCGGTGTAAACATACGCTCACGACATTCAGGCCTCATCTGCATGTCATTTGTGTACAAGCTAAATGCAAATGACTTTCGCAATTTTTTTTGTGTGCATTTTTCGTCTTTTATTGACATTTGTTTTGATTCTATATTCAGCCTGCCCTGCAGTCATCGTTTACACATTGTTAAGGCCCTATGCACACATCACAAATGACGGAGATTGTATTGTTGAGATGTTATCAACAGCACACACAGGTATTTACCTAACCCTTAAGGTGTGCACAAAGAGACTCGCTGTCTACTTACAGATTAGGCCTGACTTGGTGCCTGAGTGATTCACATATTGCTGCTCCCCCCGATGCCTCATTCGTTGTTTGATTTAACGGGTGGGGTGGGCCTGCTTGTGTGTGATGTGTTGTAAAACCTGAAGTACATGGCGTTTGTTATTGTAAAAGGACATACATTAAAGCTGTTATGCCCCTCAAACATCCACCTCCTCTGTCATCAGTGCATCCTTCTTAATTACGCTGCTCAGCCATACACCCACACAAACCATGGCACACAATGAAGTGCCGCCGCCACGCACAATCCCTCCATAAGTGACATGATCGCATTACTCCGTGTAAACATTATTGCTAATCTGCCAGCGCAAGCCACGACTTCTGCCTTCTCAGCACAGATGCAATACACACTTGCACTCCCCCGCCATTGCTTGTGTAATTCTTTTAAAATATTTCCTTCCTGGAGCCCCCTCATATGGATCACAAGCGATTGTTGATGTTTTCCGCCTGTAAGCCTTTATCTTATTATTAGGATTACTACTATTCATATTAGTGTTGTTATATGGTTTAGTCAAACATGCAGCACAGCCATTCTTTCAGTGTGTCACAACATGTAATGTTTTAACAGGTCTAATTCCACTTTATTTTGGCTGGGTGTGTGTACCTGAGTGTAGCGGTGCGTTTGTGTGTGCGTGTGCGCACGCACATTTGAACGTTGGGTAATTTACAGATTGCAATCTATTTACACACACTTGTAATGAGCAATGATCTCACTTGTTTTGATCACAGAAAGGAGTGATAAGCAGAGAGAGGGAGAGAGAGAGAGAGGGAGGTTACGACACTATACCAGTCTTGATGAGGTTAATTGTTTTTAGCTAGTGCCTTGTTGGCTCGATGAAGGTGTTTTTGTAAAGCGTGGGATTTTTTACCTTGCAGAGTATTGGCCTGCTGTCTTAGCCTGTGCGTGTGCACGTTTTTAATTGGAGCACTAAATCAGCCTGTCATTTACCTATGTGAAAAAAGGGTTGGGCGGGCCAAACAGCCTTTTATTCTGTACTGTTTCCCCTCCCCCTCCCCCCCGGTAGGGCTCGTCACCGTATGCTTTCTTGGTGTCTTTCCTGTCACTGGCTTTTCCCAGCCATGCTTTGTTGGCAGAGCATCCAATGAGCTTCAGATGGCTTGAAGTATTCTAGAAGCTCTGAAGCAGTAAGAATATGGACTTTTATGTTTGTTGTTTTAAGAGTTGTCTGATCTGAAAATCCTAAAATGTGCCCCGAAGAATCAAAGGCGGACATTTCTTTTAATAGCCTTGACGTGGAAGTATATGCAGCACACGCACACGTGCATGTTCACATGCGTGAGCGAGCACAGTAGCTACACACCTAGACTTAGACACTTACGTGTGACACAGACACACACAAAAATACATGGAATTCCTTAGATGTTTCAATTTGCCGAAGCCTAACATACATTTTTATATAATAGCATTTAATACATTTTAAATTCAATACAGCATTAGTTCAGTGGTAGTTGGATAATTCTAATCTAAATTAAAAAGCATAATTTTTGTAAACATCAAGTCAAAAGTGAAACTGTAAATGCATTTGTCAGACCCACTGTAATGTAGGTGATCTCATAAATAACCCACCACACACACCATTTAAATGTGACTAGTAATAGTAACATTATTCTATGAATAATAAAACCACATTTCTAGGTTTACAGTGTAAATGTTTAAGTTATGAGAAATCATTTCCAATCTGATCTGAATGGTCCTGTGTTTTATCCCTGACACCATATAACTGTAGGCATCCTTGAACAAGATGTCCATATCCCCTAGCTGCTCTTTCATACTTCTAATTGTACTTACTGTAAATTACTTTGAATACAATGATCTGCTGTTTCCTTCCATTCATACAGATTATTATTAGTTTCAACCGTCAATCATGATTTCTGGCAGGGCAGGTTAGTCTGACGTTAGTGGCGGCATGCGAGCGGTAAACTACTAAAAGGGCACCAGCTCTCAAACAATAAAAGCTAGTGCTCACTTAATTTTCAATAATAGAATGCTAGCCTGTGTTTGCATGAGCAGCATCACTGCACATCTTTTCTTTCCAATGAAACCATGGCAGGCCCCTCTGTGGCGTGTAAAGGGTTAAGAGTCTCTTGCAGGCTGGTGTGCCTAAACTGCTGTTAGTGACCCTCCTGTGTGTGTGTGTGTGGGTACATACCATAGGCTACTGTAAAGATGATAACTGTAGTTCTATTGCCCTCCATGCATGTGTGTTTGCATTTGAAGTGTAAGGGCTGGTGAGCATGATTAGTCAGAAGATAGTCTGTGCAGCATGGGCTGCTCCAATGGAAACGCTCTGCTGTTTTCTTTACATGTCCCTGCTCTTCTCAGCAACTCTCGGACGTGCACTCCCGCTCGTGCACTCTCACACGTGCACTTGATTACAGAGCATTAAGCAACAAGTGACAGCCTGAGGATTACACTGAGGGGTACACTGTTGTGTGTGGCTAGGTGGATGTGAGTTTGTACACCTCTGTGTGTAGGCATGTGTGCTTGTGCACTAACACTGTGTATATGTGGACTAGTGTGGTTTTGGTTGTGTCCTTCCCTAGTACTGTGTGTGTGTGTGGGGGGGGTTTGCTCTGCTGTAGGTGGACCCGTACTGGCCAGCCTTTCTGACAGTGATGGTCATTACATATACACAGAACCACATGCAAATGTACTCATGCATACACACACCTGGGATTTCATCTGCCAATAATAATTTCTTACAGGAAAAAATGAAGACCACTGCAGTGTTTTTCTCTGATTTTTACTGTTTATATCATTTTTATTTTGTATACTTACAGGTAATATATGTATTTTTAGATCTACATGTATATAATGTTTCTATTTATGTAAGATGTTTTACATTTACAGTATATTTATACTGTTGCATTTTAAAATGGCCTCTTAAATGTTTCCGCGGCTGTATGTCCCCTTAGAGCTAGTATGATAATAATAGTTCACGCTAGTTGCACCTGCCTGGCACCAACCAAGCTATCGTGCTGATCGCATTATAGTTGTCCCTTCAGGGTGGGGGGTGGTACTGGGGCTGTAAGCTGCTGTGATTGATCTAAAACATACTCTCAAACTGGTGACCGCCCCTCAATCCCCCACACACACATTCTCGGATGGCCCCAATCCATGCAAATGATGCTCGAGACTGGTAGCCTAAATAAGTTATTTTGACTAAACTAGATAGATATTGTACAGAGAGAGTCTGAGACGCACATGTTTCTCATGTTTGCTGTTAGAAAGAGGACACACACACACATCCATGCACTTTTTCCCAGAGGTTAGCCATGGTTAACTTTATTGTTGTAGCTCTGTTTTATGGTCAGAGTCAGCTTCTCTCTCCTATATTGGCTTTGACGTGTGGGCTAAGTAAGAGAATATGGCCCATCACAACCAGATGTGAAGCCCTAGTGCTACTGTTTCATATTTCTGCACATTTATGGATGGAGTTGGTGGGGTTATTTTAAGAGTCTGTTATGTTAGTTGTTAGTCATGTTATTCTCAACAAGAATTATGGTGTTTGGTGCTTATTCTTTGTTTAGTCTTTGCTCTAATTTGTGTGATGAAATGGAAAAGGAATCTTTGGTGAGTTTTAGAGACAAGATCAAATAAGATAATAGTGTACTGTAGTACATGAGTCTATGGACTTAATGCGTAAGGTGTTTTTCACATAGTGTGAATGAATAATAATTCAAATGTTATGGAGCCAGTGCCATACTTCTTTTTAACAAATACTCGCTATTAGAAAAGTATATTCAAAAATTATATGATTGTGTGTTCATTGTATATGTCCAGGCTGCTTTAAGACATCTGCTGTTTACCGTTTGTCTCCTGTGTTCACAGGGACAGCCGTCTGTCCTTTTTGCTTGGCAGCATAGACAATGCTATCCAGTTTCTTTAGTCACATTGTGTTTTATTCACTGCCACTTTTGAAATGACATTTTGCTGTGAAACACATTGCATTTTCCATATTAACTTTAAAACAGCAAAATGCTAATCATGGAGAAAACCAGTTTTACTGTATCATATTATTTCTGCCATAACAATTGCACACAGGTTCGGACACATTTACATCTATTTTGCTTAACGACATTAAAACGTGTATATATGCAAATATTGCTAATCTCTTTTTAAATCATTCCCAGCAGCATAAAATAGTGTTATTTTATGGAGATTTTTGCACAGGTAATTCCCCTTACACCTTCTCTGGAGTCTCTTGCCTGCCAGCACCGTTCATTCTGCCCCAGTGAAAGCAGAATTAAAGATTCCTGCTCTAGGTTGTCCAGGCGACGGTGTGTCTGACTAAATAAAACAATACCTTGTTCAGCAATTTAGCATCGCTTGCAACATATAGTTTTGCATGTGTGCCAATGTCGCTGAGTACTTTAAAGACTATGCACTAGGGCTGGGCGATATGGACCAGAAATAATATCCCGAAATAATTGGGTTGAATTCCGATACACGATATATATCGGTATTTTCTATAAAGTGGTCTAATTCCTCAGGCATAGAGAAAAAACAGGAAACCCGACGGAAATGTGACATTTTTTATTTTTAGCGACATTAATTGACATATGTGAGCTTTCTCTGGTGTCTCCGCCCCTTTGACACTCTGAATGCACTAAGTGCAGGCATGGAGGGAGAGATGCATAATATAACTATATCGATATAAACGATATTGTCTAATTTTCTCTTTTGAAAAAATTCCGATATACTGGTATATCGCACAGCCATACTATGCACTGATTTGTCTCTTGCCTTTTCTTGTTCCTGTGTTCTGTCCTGA
Source organism: Forbesichthys agassizii (assembly GCA_026546735.1). Classification (NCBI taxonomy): domain Eukaryota; kingdom Metazoa; phylum Chordata; class Actinopteri; order Percopsiformes; family Amblyopsidae; genus Forbesichthys; species Forbesichthys agassizii. Next base: position 16,400 of record JAODLL010051850.1, read on the forward strand.
GTATACTGTGTGCGTGATGTTAACTCAAGGGCCACTGTCTGTCTGTCACACAACAGATTGTTATAGGCTGGTTATAGAATTGGTTGTAGAACTGTTTTCCAGGCTCTGCTCATCTTTTCCACAATAAGGATTTGCTGTTGTAAACTGTCAACATGAATGTGGCGGTGATGTTGAAAAGCTGGCGCACTGGATTTGGCATGCTATCAGAAATGACATTGTGGTATGCTGCTGTTTGCATACAAATAAACCACGCTGGAAAATAGTCACAGACATATAATAGCAGCTCTCATTTCTGCTGTGTGTCTGTGTTGACACTTGCTGTCAGATGTAGTTATAATGCATGACAGCTCCTTGACGGTCTGGTCTCAGCAGAATTCCTTTTCATTCCCCATAAGCAAGTGTGAACGATTTGAATCAGATGATGCGACTGTATCCACAATCACTGCTTGATTAAATTGTCTGTTTTTGTCGTGGGAATCCATAATGCCATCATGCTTTTCTTGCTTGTCGTTTCTTGAGGTGTGGGTGATTTGCATAAAAAAAAGGCATTACCAAACACCATTGAGAGCCATGGGGAAAACACCATCTTTTCCAAGTGCCTTCACTTTCCCCTCATTCCACGGTAGGAGGAAGCAAGGCAGCCGGCTTGAGAATGTGAATATGCAAATTAGGGGTAAAATGCCAGTTGCTCAGAGGAAGCACATTGATCGTCTTTGTGAGCCCGCACCTGTCTGCGCTCCCAAATGGCTAAAGGTAATGGGACACGGGCTAGGGGATGTGGTCAGGCCTTGACAGGGAGCTGGTGGGCAGCTAGTGTAATGTGTTAAATATATATATATTACTATATACTATATAATATAGTTAGCTAATACACTTTTTGTCAAATTAACCAAATATCTCCTTGCAATATGCTCACCGTTCTATGTGCGTGCTGAAAGAATGACAACAGCAATGCCAGAGGCTTTCCAAGGTGTTTCCAATGTGTGGGTTCTGAGGGAGCAGCCTTTGGTATTGAAGGAAGAGGTGTTTTTGGTTGAAGTTCGAAGTTAGTAAGCGTTCTGGAGAATGACCGACCATGCCTTCCGTGTGTGTTCCTATATGGGTGTGGGAGGCGGCGTCTCACATGGCAAAACATTTTTTTTTGAGTATACATACGTATAATAACCCTGGAAAGTGTCCGTGAGAGAACAAGAGCATTTTCTGGATCAAACATCTGGCGAGGGAGGGGTGGCTCTGTGGTCTAGCCAGGTTAGAGTTTGGAGCGTGGGATAGTTGGGGTCAGCGTGCCGCCTCTCCATATTCTGATCAAGATCATGCTCCCATCCAGTGATCTTTCTCCACTTGAATTCTCTACATCAACATGTCAGATCTCTGTCAACTGGTTTGACTGCAGCTGTGACCGCACATGCCTGCTCTGATGACGTGGCTGTCTCCTAGAGTTTGTGCACACTGTTTAAAGTAACTCTATAAACTTTTCATGGTGCTCAATTACAACATTCTTACTCTAGGTGTCGCCAATATGATCTAAACTGGAAATGGATTGGAATATCATTGTATCCATGTTGATTTGGCATCTGTCTACATGCGTCTCAAAATTCTTGATTCAAAACAGTTTGAGACCTGAAGAGAGAACCACTGACCCTGAACATTCAGGTGTGTGGTTTAGTTCAGTCTGTATTTTGATTATAGCCGCCAGCTTTTGCCACAGTGACATATAAAATGAACCCCTGACCAGCCAAATCAATTTACTGTGTACTTTAAAAGGTATGCTGTATCTGTAAATGCTCTGATATGATTTGGTAATGTTGACAACAATTGAAACTGCACTGCCCTGGGAGAGGCCCTGGTACATGGTTCAGTGACATGGTGTTTTCCTCTGTGTTTGGAACAGCAGCTTGAGCAAAGGGGACCCCCTGTGTGGCAGGAGGGGAAGCCTCTCCATTGATGTGTGTCTCTCCAGCAGAGAGCTTCCCTTTCCCCAAAGCCCTGCCCTGACACAGGCCTCCTTCAAAGACGGGCCTGTCCACAGTGCTTCGACCCGGCATACCGACCCCTGCTCTGCTGTTCCCACCCTGTTGGAAGGGAGGGGGAGAGAGAGAAAGAGAGAGAGGCTGGACATGTCAATTGGCGTGTGTGTGTGTTTGAAATGTTAGGTGTTTTTGTTCCTCACTCACTGATGACTTGTAAAGTTATGTGATACAAACAGTAAGGATCTGTTCTAAACAAAAAGAGAACGTGTTTTTGTCTTGACAAAAGGAAAGAGACAACAACATTGGTGTTTCTTTTAACTTGTCCAGTGTGTGCATGTGTGACTACATGCAGAAATAACGGGCTCATATGTGAGGGGCAGCTATGATCACCACTAGATTATGGCCAGGGATAAAGTAGTAGGTGAAGGACTGCCCCATAAGCAGAGCATGTCCTCTAATACACTAATAACAACTATTAAAGTCCACCGACAGAGTATATTTGATCAATATAAAGCCCATCACTGTAGTCTTGGAGTTATTTGAATGAAGATTGATATCTCTATTAGGGGTGTGTCACCATAGCGATTCGCAATAAGGACAGCTTAACGTAATGGTCCTTTCCCTGAGCTGCATATGGTACTTTGCCTGTTGTACTGGAGCAGAAAGGAGTTGGCTAGAGTGCGTGAGTGAGTGTCTGTGGGATGATGTACAGGCCTGTACGAGACATATACTATGTCTTTATACCACAGTACGTTTTGAAACAGTCCAGTGCAGCTGTGGTCCTTCCATCCACCCATCCATCTTCATCTGCTTATCCAGAGTCGGGTTGCGGGGGCAGCAGCTCCAGCAGGGGACCCCAAACCTCCCTTT
>JAODLL010051861.1:2028-19235 GCA_026546735.1 Forbesichthys agassizii
CCCCCCCCCCCCCCCCTCAAATTACTGTGGGCTTTGTTGGGTTCTGTTTACTGTGTTTAAATGTAAAATTGGAGAATGGATTTTTACTTTGTATTGCCTTTACCTGTAAAAGTCCTGCCAATGAAATGTGTGTTGTGGGTCATGCAAGCTGGCATTGTGTTGAAAAGTTGCAGTCATCCACGGGACATGCGTGCACGAACCACTGCTCCAATGTCTACACACACACACATACATACTGTACACACGCGTTGTAATGTTGTAATGTGTCCTGTGGTGTAACCTTTGCATTATTCAACATTTCACACAGGGAAGGCCGCTTTCGCCGCACGACTTTCATTTGCTGAGGTAGTTTTCCTAGTTTTCAGATCTGCTTTCCACCGTTGACAACCCGCATCCCCACCCTTCCCATTCAAACACCAGAGAGCCTTGGGCCTGATGCCTAGAGAAATATCATATTGTCTTATCTTATTGTATATTGTCTTATCTTATCTTATGATGATGGATGGAGCACAGGTGACCAGGGGTATATGTAGGGTGCAATTGATAAAGTGGGGCATTTATGCGCTATGGCAGCAATAATCTGTCCTCTAAGGAAACGCTGAGTGGAATAGGCCCCGTGGGGGCCCTGAGGTGAGAAGCCCCTTCCCCCAGCCTTGGCTCCAGGGGCCGTTGGCTGAGCCACTCTGCCTCTGACAGTACATTTATCTGAGGTGGAGTGGCTGCCTGCCATTATGTCTCTCTCAGCAGCTCTCACTGGAGTGCCCTGCCTTTTATCCATTACCGCTCTGAAACAGTTACCATTAGCCTTGGCGTTCCGTCTGCCATTAGTTAACCTGGGTGGCTGACCGAGCCAATACTTGTCGGTCTAATATTTACCCAGGCTATTTCCCAACGGCTTCATTGAATAGATGATGGATGCCAGAGTATCGCGAATGATCCCCGTATTATCCACGGATCTGTGGCTTTGGGATTAGCAGGAATCATCTCTGCTGTGTTATATAATCCACCGACTATTCTTATTTAAACTCTTACAGTCTGATCTCTCTCTCTGTTGTCATTTCTCTGTGCTCTGTCAAAACACCTCTCCTCATCCGTTGTCTTTGGGCCTGTGCCTCATTATGCAACATTTGTTTTCTTTTATCATCCTTCTATACTTCTATACTTCTCTCTTGGCTGTCTGCATGCGTGCGCCTGCGTGTGTGTGTGTGCCTGCGTTTGTGTGCGTGCGTGCGTGTGTGTGTGTGTGCGTTTGCATGCGTGCGTTTGCATGTGTGTGTGTGTGTGTGTGTGTGTGCGTGCGTCAGGGCGTCGTTCAAACACGCACACAGAGGCACCTACCACAGAGCAGCAGTGCCGTGACACAGCGGTAATATGGAGCTGTCAGTTAGAGCTGACCATAGGTCAGATGGTCTTTAACCGCTGCCATGCTGTTAGCCGTGACAGTCACACTGTCTACAGCGTCTGCAGTCCTTCATCTGCTGCGGTGGCACAGAGCCTGTGTGGGCCCTGTCCTCTGTTCTATGGTATATCCAGTCCTGTTGTAGATGTGCAGTCTTATAATAAGATCTAATAGCTCCGTGTTCATGGCAGAGAAGAGAGACCTTCCTCTCCTTGTCTCATATCAGCCATCTCCTCCTCTGGCCTTGGCTGCCTCTGGCGCGGCACGCTCAGTCGTTTTCTGCTTTCATTTCCTTCCTAAATCAGCTCCCGGCCGCCTGCCAGCCCCGGCTGCGCTACCTGGCGGCTGCGTTTAAGCTGTTTATGAGCGACGGTGGGGAACAGCAGGTGCACGCACCCGCACAAAGCACAGGAGACGTGATCCAATTTGGTGTGGGCGGTAAATCGTGCGGACGTCTGGGCGCGCCACAGAGCTTCTGCGGAGCCACCGAGCGCCTCAGCCGGGATGGGAAGGGGCGCGCAGCTCTCTGCCCCACGTCCGCACTGCTGACAGGGCATAGAGACTGTCGTGGAGGGCTGCCAGGCAGGCAGGGAGACGGGGATTGGGACCTGACATACACTCGCGGCGGTTGCATCTATCTCTGACTCTTTAACTGCTGCGGCCATTTTGTGCTGCGTTGCAGAAAGATGAGGGGGAGGGTTGACATGAACGTAAATAGAAAGAGTAAGGAAGTTATCTTGTCTTTAATTTGTTCCAAGGACAGAGAGGTAGTGCCGGCCTACTGCTCCACTGTTGTTTCAAGAAATAATTTAACAAAGAGAGGCCAAATTAACAGACATCTTACCATGAGCGTTAACATGAACTCCCTTCCCTGTGGTTCTGCAGAGTGGCCTTAGCTAAGGGCTACACGGGCCTAGGCCTACATGTCTCATCTTCCCCACAGGAGACCTCTCCCGGCCAGGCTAATTGAAGCTAAGGGCTACACGGGCCTAGGCCTACATGTCTCATCTTCCCCACAGGAGACCTCTCCCGGCCATGCTAGTTGAAGCTAAGGGCTACACGGGCCTTGGCCTACATGTCTCATCTTCCCCTCAGGAGACCTCTCCCGGTCAGGCTAATTGAAGCTAAGGGCTACACGGGCCTAGGCCTACATGTCTCATCTTCCCCACAGGAGACCTCTCCCGGCCATGCTAGTTGAAGCTAAGGGCTACACGGGCCTTGGCCTACATGTCTCATCTTCCCCTCAGGAGACCTCTCCCGGCCAGGCTAATTGAACAGATTACAAACCTCTTTTTGCCTGCTCTAATTAACTTTAGTGCCTAGTCGGATGTAATGGTTCTGAAGGGGGTCTCGGCCTTCTGCTCTTACAGGCAATTAAGATCCAGTCTGCCCCATCTGTGGCTGTGGTCATAACTTCATTCACCACTCTTTTCCTAGCTCGGCCTTCTGTCCCCTTAATGGTGCCGAGCAGCTTCCCTGAAGGGAGGCTGCTGTTTGTTCATCTTTTCTAAAGGAAAGATATGTCTTCTGTACAAATGTTGTCTTATTTATGTATTTTGGGTATTATCTAGGCCATATCTGTGTTGATTCATTATTCCTGCCACTACAATCTTGCCCTCTGTGCTTATAGCCCTATATACTTTTATTATCATCAGTACATGCAGGCCAGTAATATCATAATGCTGTGATGAGCAATAATAGATTTGTCCTTATTTGTATCTACAGCACATATGGCTCTGCATAGTTTAGTTATTATTCACCTCATCTATCACCACTTTAGTGTTTATTATCGTTGCATTCGTATTCATTATGTGTATTAGTATTATTTGTTTCTGTCTCTGTACTTATGCTGGGCGGCTTCTCAGTTCTTGCTGATCAATGCAAAGCCATATAAATTGCTGTCTGCTGCTGAGCGAATCATTTAACCTCTCTCAACACTATGAAATAAACTTGGGAGAGTGTGAGAACAGGCCGGATGTAAACTATATGCCGCGGACTGGAGCTGTGAAGTTCCTCCATTTGAAATGAATCTCAAAGCTGTGAGTGCTGGTATAGTATACAGTACATGTACTACACAAAGTGTTGCTTCCACAGCTCATTTCACACTCGGTTAGCAAAGATCGCTGGCTGATCAACAGTATGTACTTTAAATGTTGATGCATTGCGGCCATTAATGTTCCAATTGGTCTTTGACAGATCATGTGACACAATCAAATGATTTCACAGTACTTCCGTATCTTAGATGCACATGAGTAGACATAATACAGTGTATTGCATTGTTTCACACTAACAGGTGAAATTAACATCTGGCTCTGATTCACCTATACTAATTTGATTGCTGACTGATTCCCTATGGTCTAATTTCCATTATTTTATTATAAATAAAATGTATTTATTTATTTATTTATTTACAGTATTATAATTTAATTTAATATTTTCTTTCTTTTATGTTTTATTTTATATTCATCCAGTGAATATTTCAAATGTTTCTATATAATTGTGTTTATGTCTATTTTAAAAATCCCATGTAAATACATTCGTGCACACAACAATGAAGGAAAAAGCATGCACACAGATGCCTGGGAAATAAAGGAAACCAAGTAAATCCCCACCCCGTTCCTTCTTACTCAGCAGGGACATTTTGTAAGTACTACTAAGTCATCATTGTGTTTCAGAAAGAGATGCATGTAGAGCCTCAATGGGCCACCCGTTCTATTTAGAATAGCGGGTCAGTTGACCAGCTAAGGGTCTGACCTGTATTGTGGCAACCTGACATCTTCATTCATCAACAACACATGTTGCAGTTGTGCATGCCACAGTATTATGCTTGTAAAGAGCTCTATAAAAATGTCTGGAAGCCAGGATTTAATAATTTATGAGCAAAACGTGACTGTGGTTTGTTGTCTGGCCACGTGTCTGTCAAACCAAGCAGGACATCTATTGACTGAAAAGCTCTGGCCTTGTTCAACAGGTGTTCTGACGCCATTGTTGTCCATTGTCTGCTCGGAGCCATCTTATTTCCAAGGTAAGCTTGCTCCCTCTCTCTCTTTCTCAGTCCCTGAAGGCAAAGAGAGACAGAGAGAGAATCCTCTAAGGTTACTTCCTCTGTTTCTCTGTTAGACTTGGTGAGTTCCTGACAAGCAGCAGCTTCAATATCTTGCTGTCAGGAGCTCCCTGTTTTTTAAACACCTCGGAAACAAATAGAAGAGAAGGAAGATGTTCCCAGACTTTTTTGAGGGCCAGGCCTTAGTCTCTCTGCCCGTAATGGGCCTTCAGTGGTTTCTGACAGAGTTTTAGGCTAGACTGACAGTTAGATAAAGCAAGCCTGCTTATACTGTATAGTTCTACACTGGGCAGCTCTCTGCCCCTTCAGTGATTGGTTAATCCCATTGATTGGCAGCTTGTCGGGCACTGTGGCTCTGCTCCATGGTACCACAGGGCAGAGAGGAGGACAAACAACGTGAGGTGTGCAGGCATGGAGTTGTGTGTGATGTTGAGTTGTGAACCTTCTCTGACCGCCTCCTAAATCAAAGGTACTGTAAAATCAACACTTTCCCTTTGTGGACCTGAAGGAGACATCGATCTGAAGGCTTTGATGTGATGCGCCTTGACGGTCATCTTCATCCGCCAATGGTCCTTACCTCATCTGACAGCCAGCCTCCTTGTTTTAAGTGACAAAAATAAATAAATAAATAAAAAAACTTGATGGAGGTGACTTGTTTTCACTTCAAAGTGTTTTATAAAAAATAAAAAAAATAAAAAATGTCAATGAAATAGAATGGGTGCATGCATGCTTGTGCGTCCAGCATATAGTCCAACCCAAACGATATTGCCCTCCTGTTGACAAGTTAATGATAAATTAATTGCATGGTGAGAATAAACTCATTGCCTTTCCATTCTCGCCTTGATAAATCCCCCAAACGTGCCTTGGGGGCATTTAACTGACTTTACAGGAGTCTGATCAGCCAATTAATGCTCAGGGAACTATAGAGAGAAAGAGGAGGAGAAGATGGGGAGTGTGGAGCAGCCATGCAGTGTCGCGTGGGGAAGGACGGCTCCTGCTGGTGCCTCCTCTTTTGGGAGATGTCCTACTGTACAATGTGCTCAGCCAGGGGTCTTTGAAGTGCCACTGTTATTACACGCAGGGCCTGCCTTTATGCCATGCTTAAACAGCTAGCGTCCTTCAAACGGCTGACTATACGAGGCCGTGCGTGTACACGAGCCTGAAGCACATAGCAGATAATACGCATGCTCTCGCAGATATGCCAAACCCTGAGGCTTTGGGCGCGGTGCTGCCATTGAAGTATATGGCAAAATCCGCTCCCAGTGGTTACAAGCGCAATGCACGCATACCGCGTTAAATGGAGGTACAGCTGCTGTTCTTTCAACCCGTCTCTTGAAATATGCAAATTAACAGCTGTTACATGCAACAATGGAACATGAAAATATCATGTCACGTAAACCTTCCTTCAGCTATGACACCAAGTGTGTGTGTGTGTGTGTGCGCGCGTGTTTGTGTGTCATGCGTGTCATTATACATGGGTCCTTGTGTATGTGTCGGTATGCATGGATCTTTTTTTACGTGTGTGTGTGTGTGTGTGTGTGGTTTACATCTGTAGTGTTCGTGTAGGCTATATGGGTGTGTGAATCAGTCCCGTCACGTGTGCGCATGTATTAGCCACCATGTGTGCATGAATGTAGCGGCCTATGCTACGTTGGTTTTTCTTTCTGAGCATGTAGTGCGTATGCACACTAAACTAACTGTGTATAAAATAAACTATATATTTGACGTGTTGTAGGCCATGTGCTCATCGTATGCGCACTAAACTAATTGTGTAAAAGTACTTAAAATATGACTATTCTACGACACATGATGCCACGCGACTTGAAACGGTCGATGTGACAACAGAGGGGTCCCAAGGTGGCAATAAACAGACAAACATATGGGGGTTAAATCATTTAGTTTCCTCTCTTCCTTCATCCCTTTTTTCTCCATCGTTTCCTGATCGATTATTCATCCCTCCATACACTGGCGCTATTAAGCCTACTTTACCACCTCTCACACACCTATCTGTTATCGTCATTCAATATAAATGATCTTTCTTTCTCTCAGTCACTCCCTGTCATGTCGTTTGCCAGGTCAGTGGGTGCAGAAGGTTGGGCTAGTAGGCTAGCGTTTTGTCGTCACTTTCCATAGAACTGCAGGCTGCGACAGATAGCCGATTAGGCTCAGGAATATCGGTCCCACGGAGTAGCGTGCTCGTACAGTTCAAGACCTGCTCCTCTACTACTACTATAGTAGATATAGTCTTTAGTCAGCAACCTGCCTGCTTGTGAGCGCCGTGAAACGCAAGCACGCCCACATAACGGACGCACTAACTCCTACGCAATATTCCAGTCGACTGCCGGCGAATGTGTGTGAAGGAGGGTCAGCTGAACAGGAGAACACCGGCCGTGGAAGAGAACCATCGGTTTATTAAGCATACGGGGATTTGGATTTGAAGTCGAAACTGTAGACCGGTGGACTCAGAGCCTGGCAGCACACGGCGATGACTGGATTGAATCATACACCGGCTTTCTGTTATTTCACCGGGTAGCGGCGGATATATAGTCCAGCACCCGATCCATACGCTTTTAACATATTCACACCCCACCGTTGTTTAGAATTGGACCTAATTTTGCCATGTCTTGAGACGGGAAAGCCTGCAGAGATGATGACAGTGAGTATTGTTTTCATGGCAGTGATTTTGCATAATCTACTTTTAGAAAGCCTCTCTCTCTCTCTCGGGACAGATTAAGGTGATTTTGGTGTTGACAGCAGTCCCGTTCTGTTTTGGTCAAACCAGAGCGATGTGATGGTCATCTGCCTTGTGCTGTTGGGCGTTTCTGTCACTGCTGTGGCCGCGAGGGATATCAGGTTTCTCCTGTGACTTTTTTGGGAAACATGACATCATTTGACTAGCCTAGCGACTGTGCATGTGGAGAATTAAAGCGTCCCAAAATGTTCTGCCTATATAGATATGACCCCAACCCAAATAAAACTGCTGTGCACTATATTGATCACGCAATGCCTATTGATTATGCACTAAATGACCTGGATTTAGGATATGCAATGCTCTGAGTCGACGTTATCTAGCCGGCAGCCTTTAACATGCTGGCAAGAGTTGTAAGGATCGTCTTTTACATATATCTAAACGCCCCAAACACCCGTTTCGCTGCGGGGTGGGGATCTGTGCAGCTGTCAATTTGCATGTATTGTGTTGGCCAAAGCCAGGCTGTGTTGACAATGCTCTACTCATGGCTAATCCCAGAGTGGATCAACTGCAGGAGGACTGTGCCTCTGCTCTTAATCACTTTGAATAATTATAGATAATTTGTATGTTAGCCTATTACCTTCGTGGTTTCAGGTAGTCGATGATCATGAAGATGTGACATTCTAAGGAACTTAAAGCGTTGTGCAGGCGGCGAAACTAGACCGACTTTCACTAAAGGATTGGTGGCGAATATTTTAAACGGATTCCCACGTATTGGAAGCCTGCTATTGGTAGTAGTAGTCGGCCCTTATCTATATACATTAAAACAAATATACCATGCTGGTGCTGGTAGGCAATAGACTACCATATCTACTGTATGACGCAAAGAAGGACTGGTGACCGGTGCTTTTGATGAGCCTATCGGTAAGAATGGCAGAGAAACGGACCCATCTTTAAACTGATGGCTAAATCGATACATTCTACATGTGTATCCTTGCAGCGATCATCAATACACAACAGTATAGTGTGGTGGAGGTTTATGAATGAATGACTTCACTACTTACCACAGCACGTGACATGCTGATCTCAAATCTAGCAAATACGTGCTTGCGGTAACTTGTATCCAAGCGCACGCATGCAGGCGCACCATGTTTTATAGGGACATTGGGGCAAGTCTGATCCTCACCTCTTCCTCTTTAGTCAGTGGAAGAAGTAAGCCTTTACAGTAGGCCTATTTATTCTTGGTCAAGTAGCTACATGTTTCTAAGCATAGAGTGGCCTATATCTCTGCACAGCATCAGCAAGTTATGCAGAGCCTCCCAGGAGTTGAGTCACATTGAAGATACCCAGCCTAGGCTATTGTAGATATTCTGCTCTGCACTGGCCTTTGACGTTAACGGCATCTGCACAGGTGCCATTTTCTAAGAGCATGGTTGTTTATGTATTACTATATTACATATACATTTCGAAAATGCACACAGATGTGTAAATGTGTTAAATAAAAATAAAAATAAATTGTTGCTTTACGAGATACAAACAAAGGAAACATAATCAGCTGATCCAAAAGACAGTTTGATAACTGCTTATGTAAACATGCAAGACAATATTGTATTCTCAGATATGCCTACATACAAACATGTGTATATGCAGAATGTGTCTACTCTGTATACTGTACATTAAGAGGAGTATTATTTGGTCATAAAAACAGATTAATAAATAGACTACTACAAATTCAGTTTTTTGACATGACTCATGAATGTTCATTATGTGTCTCACACAGGGGTTTGTTGTTACTTTTCCATTGCCCTTAAAGTAATTTGCTGATCCATGCTTTTCATTAACATTTGAGCAAAGTCAGTTTGCTTCTATAAGGGAATAAACCTTTTAGGAAGTAGGGCTCTGGTCAGCTGCCAGACATTTTCGTTAGCTGTGAACTAATCAGTCATTCGGTGATTGGAGCTGGACTACAACAATCACATGGTCATGGTCAGCTCTGCCTGCATTAAAGATATACTCCTCAATATGTGTCCGGATCGCCCCAAAACACATTCTGATTGGTTCCTCCACACGTCCCCATACCCCTCCCCTGACAATGCTCCTTGGCTCGCACCTTGCTCTACCCCTCACCCCACAGCAGCTGGTTCAGCAGATAGAGGGGCGGGCATTAGCAAGGGTGGGGTGTGCCTATAACTTTGAGTATCTGTGACTACCGAGTCGTGACTCCGCCCCCGTCTGTAGTCTTTGGTCACGCCGGATGTGACGCCAGGATATCCTTCAGCTCTTAACTGGTGGGAATGGAGGGATGTGTGTTGCACACACATTTACAACACGGTCCACAGAGAGTTATTAAACGCTAATATAAAGCAAGCGAGGGAGGGAGAGTGAATGACGGCTGGAGGTGGGAGGGGAATACGAGGAGGTGGGGTTTAGAGGGCGAGGCCTGCATTAGGTTGACACAGGAGGAAGTGTATGTGGGGGTACAGAGTACATCACAATGAGGACAAAGGATGTGTGTGTCCAGAAGGGAAGTTCCTTTGGGACAGGAAGCGCTTTGGTAGTCCATCCTGACTAAACACAACTCTGCTGTGCAGTCTCTAGTACACACTTCACTAAACTACCTTCACCTCCCCCGCCTTGTCTTTGTCTCTCTCTCTCTCGCTCTCTCTCTCTTTCCATCTCTCCCTCTCTCTTTCAATTTCTCTCTCCCCCTCCCTCCCTCCCTCCCTGTGTGCTGCAGGACTACAGGGAGGATGGCATGGACCTGGGCAGCGATGCGTCCAGCCGCTCCAGCTCAGAGTGCATGTCCAGCAAGGTGACGCCCTGCTCCCCGTGCCTGGACCTGGGCACGCTGGAGGACTACGACGAGGCAGATGACCACGATTACCAGGAGTACAAGAAGGAGGTGATGGAGGAGTGGGAGAGCGAGTACGGCCAGGAGGACGCCTGCCCGCCGCCGCCGCCGCCGCCTCCCGGCCCCGCCCGGCCGGGGGAGGAGGACGGGGAGGGGAGCGTCCGGAAGGCGGTGAACAGCCGCAGCCTCGCCCAGGAGTTCCAGGACGTCAAGACGATGGCGTTGACGCCGGCGACGGCGGTGGCGGAGGGGGCGGTGGCGCCACTCTTCCCGACCCTCGGGGGGCGCATCGCCACGGCGTCGGCGACATCCGTCCCCGAGGAACTGAAGCAGAACGGCAACCTGGTCCTTTCCCCGGGGACCCCTCAGGCCAGCCAGGGAGGAGGGGGAGGGCACAGGGAGGAGTGTGTGGAGGAGGAGGAACCCCTCCCCACCATGGACTGGGCCGCGCTGGAGCGCCACCTGGCTGGCCTGCAGTGTCGAGAGCAGCAGAACCAGAACCTCAACCAGAACCACAACTACAGCCTGGGCAAGACCAACTACACCTCAGTGAGTTCTACTGAGTGTGTGTGTGTGTGTGTGTGTGTGTGTGTGTGTGTGTGTGAGTGAGAGAGCCTCCTTTTAATAATGTGTAATGTGTGTGCTCGCTTTTTAATTTGAGTTTGAATTTTTTGCATAACAAATGCGAACATAATTCATCCAATTGTTTTTCCATGTTCCTTTGGGAAATACAGTACATGCTTTAATCTGGTGGTTATTCATGTCAGATGGTCTCTGGAAATATGTGGGAGGGTTGGCCGAAATAAGGCATTTCGGGATTAACCAGCTAATGTAGCGCGAAGCTATGTGGTCCAGCTATGGACCATGTGCAAGCTTGGCAGTACAGCGTGGACGTCTGGGTGGGAGGGAAGGAGGGGGAGCTTTAAACTGGGACATCCTGGCAGTGTGATGCTACTTTACATGATAGCTAGGCCAGATTGAATTAGGCTCCATTGTAATGTTAAGAGACTGAAAATGACTAGCCGTTGTATGAACCATTGGACCACGGGTAGGACGTTTGAGACAGGCAGAACCTACAGTATGATGCTCAATCCCAAATAGGGGTACTAAGTGACCCCACACAATAACTACCATAGTACTGTGAGGTAATTGTGCTCAGTGTCTCTAAACAGCATGTGTCACAGATGTGAGACGTCAGTCAAGTGATGTGTCTAGCGTACACGCCCCGCCAAGTTATCACAAATGTTTCTGTGCTTTACAGTCCCTATAACACAGTAGTTCATAATCATTTGCCACCAAATGACAAGAGTATAGAGGTTATAAAAGGTATAAAATATATTTCTTTTATGTTGAACCAGAGTGTAAGTGAAAAGAGATGGTTTAAAACCCTATATGCTCACGCTCTCACACTCAAACACTCACAGCTGGCTACAAGACAACCAGCCCTGGGGTAGCCTATAGCTGTTATAGGTTTGTCATACGTTCACCAGCAGAGGGCACTGTTGAGTTGTTGTACAGCCGCTATTGATGGCATGATACAATGTTTCCTCCTGATATTACATGCCAGCCTCAGTTTCTCCAGTTCATGTTTTGTCATTTGTTGTGAACATGTTCAGTAGGTGTAAAAGGTTGTATTAAAGAAACATTAAGAATAGAGCAAAATAAATCAATAGTTTTTTTAAACCACTTTTGTGTTATATTATTAAAACCTTTTAAGCCATAATCGTGGATCTGTTAATGTGCAGTTCAGAGAAGCCATGTTTCTTTTGGCATGCTAATGGAAACCTTAATACTAACAGACAGTGACGGCTGAATTATGTGTGGGTGCGTGTGTGCGTGTGTGTGTGTGTGTCTTTGCTGATCCTGGAAGCCACAACTATCTCCCTGTGGCATGTCTGGAATGCAGTCGTGTTGTTGGGGGAGGCCAGTGGAGGTTTGGGTGGGGGGGTCTGTATGAGCAGGCAGCCAGGCACCCGATGGGTCATTTGCTTGCGTCAATATGCATTAGACGCCAGAGGTCACCTCTGAAGTCTGCACTGGCTGGCCGTTCCATCATTTCCCTCTGTCAGCCCTCAAGCAGCCCATCCCGGTAGCACTGGCCGTGTGCAGAAAGGTTCTGAGGAGACTCGACGTCGACATGTGGCTGTTTATCAGGGCACACACACACACACACACAACAAACAGACACGTGGCTGCTGGTATCTACTGCTGTGCAGGTTAAACCAGGCGTGCTGGAGGAGATACAGTGCGACGAGGGACGTGTCCGCATAGCGGCGGCATGCGTTTCTCCTTCCCGCTGCGAGAGAAAGCAACGGCGTGGTATTCCGATGGCCCTGTGTAGATAAGAAACGGGAATTAGCCGTGTAATCTGGGCTGAGTTGCAGTCCTGGAAGAGATAGATGAGGGAGACCG
This sequence comes from Forbesichthys agassizii, assembly GCA_026546735.1. NCBI lineage: Eukaryota > Metazoa > Chordata > Actinopteri > Percopsiformes > Amblyopsidae > Forbesichthys > Forbesichthys agassizii. The sequence continues at coordinate 14,444 of JAODLL010051861.1, forward strand.
GAGGGTTTAGCAGAGGCTCTCATGGTGCACGATTGAGGATTCATTTCATACTGGGCTGGTCTTTGCATTTGAGATGACTAATAAATATTGTAAACTGCTGTTAGACTCGCTGACAGTGGATGGAAGATGCCTCCTCTGTACTTAAGCACGTCTATAAGGCAGCCCATTTAAGAACACACTGCCAGCATAACGCTATGCTGTGCTTCACGGTTAATACGGCAGAAGGGGAATGGGAATTGAGACATTTCCAGAGTCTGCCTGTGTAAGGGGGCCCCGTCTGAATGCTTTTGTCTGTGGACCGGGGAGGATATAGCCTGAAGGGAGGGGGACAGGGGTCTTTATAGTGTAGTTAAATATTTAGACATGTATTCAGACAAGCTAGACTGCTACTGCGTGTGTGTGTGCGTGTGGAGAGGGGTCTGGGATGAGGCTGGGGTCCTTAGAGACCGAGGTATTCATGCTTCAGCAGCGCCTGAAGAGCAGCTGTGCTTTCATGCGGATAGTACAGTACATCAGTCTGCTAATAGACTGGACTGGCTTTTAACAGTCTCTCTGTGAGGCTGATACAGCTTGCCACACACACAAAATGGCAGGTGTAGCATGATGCTTCCGTTTATCTGCAGCAGCAAGCCTGTTGCACCACCTCCAATATGTTCTGCATCGTCTCCGACAGCTGGTGCACGACCCCAGCACATTGACACCGAGGTGAGTCCTCTCTGTACCGCTCACTGGCTGTCATGGCGATGTCTCCATGGTGACAGTGTCTTTTGAGAATATTTGATTTGGTGATTATCATCCTGAGCAGGTTTGCACAGTGCTCGTTAAAGGCAGGGTTAGGTATTCTCGAGAACGCTTTCTAACGTCAAGCACAAATCAAATTGATATCCCTCCGCAGTGCCGCCTCACACGTCAGAACGCACTGTGAAGTAAAGCGTAATACTACAGCTTTGTTGTTGTGAGCGGTGTTCGCCACGAAGTCAGGCCTGTGTAGACTTACCGGATCATCTTTTCAGCACGCACAGAAGTGGTAAGCTAGCATAATACGACGAGATATTTGGTGAGTTTGACAACAATTAGCTTACAATAGCTGAATATACGTAAAGGGCAGGGACATTATACAGGCACAGAGAGACCTTGGGCTGCAGTTTCTGTTATTAGAGGTCAACACAGATAGCTGTCTTCTTTCAAGCTTCAGTGTTAGTCATACCATGTGATTTCCCTGCTAGTGTGGTGATAGGGCACTGAAGCAGACATGCTGGAACAGGTGTGTTTAGTTAGGGAAGAATAGGGCTGTGGTTCTCTGGTGCTCCAGGCAACAATCTTTTCAAAGCGGGAGAGGAGGATTCTGGGATATAGTGACCTGTGCATTATTTGGTTTCTAATGAACTGTGGTGGCGTGTGGCAGAACAGGACCCCGCTAGGCCCCCCAGAGAACCATGAGCTAACACCTCTCCTAACCCCTCTTTCAGCTCCAGCCAACTGAAAGTTAAACAATAATATTATGCTTCCCACCAGCCTTGAGGTAGGACAGATGAGATGTGTTTGCCTGCATGTCTGTGTGTGTGTGTGCGTGAGAGAGGGTGTGTGTGCGCATGTGAAAACTGTACCCTTCACCCCACAGTAATTTCCCTATACATTATCTTAAGTGCAGTTCTTATTGGAGAAGTATTAAATCCATTGCTGCAGGCTGCTGTTTTCTTCAGTCTCATTGTGCAGACACCCGCACGCACACACTTGGTTTATATATGCCCATGGGCACACTGTGTGTGTGTGTGTGTGTGTGTGTGTGTGTGTGTGTGCGCGTGTGCATGTGTGCGCTTGTGTGTGTGTGTGCTTGTGTGTGTGTGTGTGTGTGCGTGCGTGCATGTGTGTGCGTGCGTGCGTGCGAGCTGCTTAGCGTACTGTAGCTAGGCTCAGACCAAGGTGCAGCGGTGAGCTCACTCTCAGAATCACAAAGCGTGCGTTTGCATATGGTCGGTAAGAAGGCAATCGGCACACACAACACAATTGTTTCACTGTTTCACATTGACACACCAAACTCATTTATTATTATGACAGCTAAGAAATTCATATTATATACTGTATGTGCTTATCTAAAGCACAAACATTTAGCAGATTACTGTACTGTACCTTTAAGAGAGTAATTCTGCCAGTGATATGTTCTGTATACAGTTACTCTTTTTCCACATATGTCATTTCCTCTGTGTGTATCTGTTCTCAAACTGTGGCTCAGGGTCTCCCAAAGTGACAATTATGATATTATATTTTACAGTCTGTTTTACCTTATTTTATAAATTGGATTTTTCAATATTGTTTATGGTTGTTTATAGGCCTATCATTCTGCTGTATTTGTTGCTGTCATATTATGCTAATAAAATAAGTGAATTGCCCCTTCCCCAAGCCCTTCTCTGTATTTTGAGGGTCATTAGTCAGAATGAATCCTTAGTGCCATAATAGAAGTCCCACCATCCATTACTTGTACAGTACGTGACACACCGCAGTATCTGCTACAGTACTTCGTCTGCCTATACAGGGACATACTCTACTGTAAACTGCCATCCTTTGACTGCCTCGGCGAGGTGAACAGGTGAACAAGCAGGAGAGCTGTGCTCAAGGTCACCATATCAAGGATAAAAAGGGCCTAAGTCAAATCATAGCACGCGAGTGCAATACGCACTGCCCCCGTTAAACCACTAAAAGGCCTGTGGAAAAAGGAACGGATGAAAATATCTCTCTCTCTCACCACTCTGTAATCATGTGTGAGAGTTCAGTAGGTGAACTCTGCTCTCCGCCCTCCAAACAGTCTGCTTGTGCCACGTAGGAAAGCTGGTGAAATTGCAGGTTTGGAGGAGTTTGGCGCAGCGCATGCTAGCATATCCATAACATTTAAGTGTAGCGTAGTAGAGAGAGTCGCATACTAGCATCCAGAGTATAGCGTAGAGAGTCGCATTGCTAGCATATAGCCAAAACATTTACATTATAGTGTAGCATCACACTTTGAGTCACACTTTTGATAAAGTTAAGGGTGGGGTAAAGAAACGCTGCCTTTCTACACAGATAAGCAGGGTCAGAATATGGGTGGTGGTACAGTAGTGTGTGTGACGTATAAACTAAATGAATATAGGGGAGTTCTACTAAGGTGAGGAGGAGGTCTTCAGCTAGGTGTAGAGACCGGTGTCTGGTTCAACCTGTGTGTGTCAACCAGCTGGAACACGCCCCGGGACTCTGCGCACCACTGCCTACACACACACACTCACTCTTCACTAACTTTGCAGATCGTACTGTCTTCTCCTCCAAGTTTTTTCTCTCCTGTCGGTCCACATACACGCATGCACCCACATGTAGCAACATCAAAGGATATATTTACTTTTTATTCGGTGTGTATTTGGTAGTGTGGGGGGGGTTTTGTCCAGTGGACTTTTTTCATCTCTCCTAACCTTGGATTCCTCACAGCACATTGGGCTCTTCACCCAGGTAAAAGGAGCATTTTACAAAGAGTAATAAGGGAAAGCTTTTTATTTGATCTCCCAGCTTTTTTTCTAAATTATGACATGCTGTCCGACTTTGAATGTCAGTTTAGTTTTGTAAATCTGTACCAGCGTAGAGCATTCCATTCCCCCGATATGCTACTTTATAGGTATACACAGACACACTATATGAGTTTATATGTGTGTAGTTGTTTGTTTTTTCTGGAGAACTGTAGATTGTTGTAGATACAGTATGTATAGTGTATTGTATACTGTAAGTGTGTAGTGCTGAACATATTGTATTGTATTGTCTTTTCCACTGTGTTCTGTGCTTTTTAACAAAGAACATGTGTGTGTGTGTGTGTGTGTGTGTGTGTGTGTGTGTGTGTGTGTGTGTGTGTGAGTGTGTGTTGACACGTGGAATTTTCTGACCATGTGTTCACTTCTACCAGGTAGCATTTTCTTCTGTTTCTCCTCAGGACAAGAATACAGTTAATGGAAATAAGCAATGAGTTGAATGTTGTTGTTGTTATTCAGTGTGTAATATAAACAGTATCTGGGGACACGTTGCACAATTCCTGCTAGGAGTCAGGTGTAGCACATAAGACTACTCTATTGGGGTCAAAGTGCAGTTTTACCCTTCACGTCTTCAATCAGGCACACTCCAATGCACGCCCATGCACACACAGTGTTACTGTTAATGCTGATGCCTGGCGCGCATACACACACACACAGTGTTGGTCATGCTGAGAGGTGAAGGGTCGTAATGCATTCCACACGTCAGCGTGGCCCTGAGAGGCACAGAACTTCCCGTACGAATGCTGTCACAACGTGATGTCATCAAGGCGAGCCAGCAGTGTTGATGAGACGTGGTGATGAGACGGGATGTAGATGGTAGATCGTGTGTGAGCTTGAACTTTACACTGGCACACACACACACTCGCTTGTCCATTAAATGAGCGGCCAGCGTCCATTAGCCGTGGCATAACACACTGTGAATACATACTGCAGTGCATCCCTGTTATAGCTGCAGATCCCTTAGTGTGTCTCCCTTAGAGTAGCCTCCACTGCTGTGACCCCTGGTCCCCCCTTTCTCCACCCGTTCTCTCGCTGGTATCACCGCCCTCTCCCCCCCGGTTTTCCAGCCAGCCCCATCGCTGCTGCTGCCACTGCTGTCGTCGGTGCTAATTGTCTTTTTCCTCAAGCTGTCAGGAAGCATTACAGGCCAATGTTCTCGCCCAGCCAAACTACAGTGGGAGACCCGGGGGGGGGGGGGGGGGGGGGGGGGGGGGGGGGGGGGGGGGGGGGGGGGGGGGGGGGGGGGG
>JAODLL010051872.1:0-17836 GCA_026546735.1 Forbesichthys agassizii
ATTTCACATGGAAACAAACAACACCCCCTTAACCTGATCCTCCCCCCGGGCAAGGAAAAACTTCCCAAAAAACACGGACATGGCCTTCAGCCATGGTGGTGATTGACTGGAAAGGTGCAGGCTAAATCAATACAATTGGACTGTACAAGTGAGCTACACAGCTTTTTTCAAGTCACAATAATGGACATTCACCACAATACGATTATCGTCAGTATTTTAACGTGATAAACGTTAATATCATACATCGTCTCATCCCTAATTAGCACACAGTTGGTTATTTGTATTGATAGAGAGATGCTAGCATAGCTAGTGCTAGCTACATGTGTGTGTGAGTGTCTCTCCCTTACCCCCAGCAGGTTGCGGGGCACGTAGCCTTCCACGTCGCCCAGCCGCGCCCACCACCACTCCGTCTCCGCGTCGTCCTGGCGCCGGACAACTGTGAGGGCGTCGCCCTCGCCGAACGACAGCTCGTCCGAACTCTGCGCCACGTACTCCCACAGGGCGTACACCGTGCCCTTGTTCATGACGCCCAGCTTCTCCTGCACACCTGCACAGTGACCAGTCACGAAAGACAAAACCCATCGTCACGCACGTCACAAAACTTATTATATGCATGCAAAATGTGGATATTTGCCCCCCCATCAGCGTTCCTCAAGCCTGGTCCTGGCAGCCGCCTGCGTCTCTGCTACAACACACCTGATTCTAATGAATGGGTCATTATCAGACTTGTGCAGAGGTTGATAACGACCACGGGGGCAGGGTGTGCCTCTAGGCTTGAAGCAGCCGTGACGTGTGGCGACGGGTGGTACTGCAGCCTATAGGATCAACTGCAATACACACCCTATTCCTACATTAATTATCAGTGTAGCTGCTCCGCAAAACATTTTTCAGGTGCTATAATAATCATGTGACATAGTCCAACACTCGTGCCTGCTGCTGCACGTGCATTTCTCTTGCACTAGCAACAAGCGGCGTATTAGCGAGCACAACATCGATCCTACCTTTAGTGTAAATGCTAAATATTATAATACCATGCCTGCAATTAGAACAGTACAGTCCAAAACAAAAACAAAAAAAATGTATGTTGTCTTACGCCACACATGCACAGGCTTGAGGTCGGTTAACTCCAGTGTCGCAGGTTACAACGGAATCTTCTCTTTGTACTGCGCATGTGTCAAAAGAGCCACTTTACCAACACGACGATACTCTTAATTGGAATCTCGCGCTTCACTGCGACAATGAGCAAATACTTTGTAAGATCGAGCCGCCATTTTCTTCACCGTGTCTATTTATTAATAAGCCTATGATAACGACCCATCCATTTGATTCAGGTGTGTTGGAGCAGGAAGACATGTACAGTAAAACATGCAGGGAGGAAGTGTTTTTTCAGGACCGGAATTTGTGAAATTCAGGAATTTGTGAAATTCTGGCATTGCAGATCAGCACCCAAGTAATAGAGGAAGCATTTTGTCTTTGAGCCCAGACATTGCTAGGCTATTGCCAAGCTGCAGACTATGGCATAGTCTGTACATACTGGTGTAAAGTAAACAGATATAACCTTCACAGTAAATGCACACTGATTATTTACATATTTCCGTAAAAGAATGTTTTTATTTTTTATGTACATATGTGAACATTCTATGCTGGTGAAAACATAAGCCGTTTACAGGTATTACACACATCTGCAGAAGTCAGGAAGTTTGTTATGAACCAAATCCATGTTTAACGGTCATAGACACCCACCGTATAGAAACTGAGAGCACTGGATGTAGCCCTCTTCCATCTCCTCGCACTTATCTGCTGCAGTCTCTACGTCGCTGATGGTGCTGGCAAAGATGGCTGCCCCCGACTCCACCAGCAACTTGCAGAGATGGACGCTGTTGCATGAGGCCGCGCAGTGAAGCGGTGTCCTGTTCACAAACAAGCCACACGTTCAGGGTCATCACACGCACCAGCTAATCAAACGATCTGAATTAAGATTTCCTGGCGGCAGCAAGGAGCTAGCTAGCTAGCTAGCGCTTTTACCATCCGTCGCTATCTGCGGCGTTCACGTTGACGCCGAAGTCCAGCAGGAACTTGACAATGTGGTGATGGCCGGCACACACTGCGTTGTGTAGTGGCGTGATGCCCTCGTCATTGGGGGTGCTGGGGTTCTCCACCTGCACTCAGGGAGCACCAGGGGGTGAAGCACTGGCTAGCAGACAAACACTTGTGCATACACACACACACACACGTGCATACACACACGTGCATACGCGCACACACACCTCGTAGATGATCCTTTGAACAAGGTCAAACTCTCCCTCCAAGGAAGCGTCCAGAAGGAGGGCCAGGGGGTTGAACTTCACGCGGAGGACGTGACCAGTGCGCTCAGAGTTGGGCTTCTTCAGGTTGGTACGCTTGTCCTGGTTAACACATGTAGTGGTGGTGGTGGGTGGGGTCAATGATATCACATAGAAACCTCACACAAACCACATACGGGGGGGGAAGCCTCCGCTGTATCACTCAGAACTATTCATCCACTGATATTCTCGCCAACAACTCAATAATCAATGAAGAAATGTGGAAATCGATGGTTAAATTGCAAAGTAGAAAGCAATTTGGTATTCAAAAAGTTAATTGACATGTGGATTAAATGTATGAATTGGTCAAATAAAATGATTACAATTCAAAATAAATATCTTCTTGTGACAATTAAGTAATAAGATTTTTATTTGTGCATTGCTTTTTCTGTTAATTTCTTTTTGTCCAAAAATGCGATTCTAAATTGTTCCAGGAGCGATTGATAATCTAATTTTCAATTTGCCCATTGGCTTTCCCCTTCCCCTTGATTGCGTGGGTGTGTGTGGGATTCAATGATCAATTCATTGATTATTGGGTGGCACAAATTGACCCCCATATGCTGTGCGTGCGTGCATGTGTGCATGTGTGTGTGTGTGTGCGTGCCTCACCAGGGCCTGTGAGGATGAAGAACCACTCTCCTCAGAGCTGCAGACCTCTGGGACAAGGCTGGGCAGGTGGGCCTCAGTGTTGTTGTTGTCGTCTTCCTCCTCCTCATCATCATCTTCCTCCTCCTCCTCCTCCTCCTCCTCCTCAGCAGGCTGCTCCCGCCCCACAGGAGAAGAGGGAAGTGGATGGTTGTCGTTGGCGTCGTTGGAGGAGGACACCTCCCCCTCAACCTCCTCCCCTGGTGGGGGCGGCGGCAGGGAGAGGAGCCCCGAGTCGGCGGGAGGGTTGCCGTTGTCCGAGTCGGCCGCCGCGTCGCCGGCAGGGCGGGCCGGCTGGTAGAAGGGCGTCCCGTTGGCCCCGGCGGCTGCGGCGTTGGCCCCGCCCGCCTCCATGCCACCCGCCAGCGTGTTGAACCTCTGGTAGAGCAGTTTCTGGATGTTGGGCCCCGCGGGGCCCTCGGGCTCCGTGATGGAGCCGCGCTTCTTCAGGGGCCGCGGGGCGTTGGCCAGCTTCTTGCGCAGCGCCTCCAGCTCGGCGTCGCTCTGGTAGCGCAGCGGGGAGTGCGCCATGGGCGTCAGCTTGGTGGGGCTCAGGGGACGTGGGATGTGCTCCACGCTGGGCGGGGGAGCCGACGGCTCCGGGGGAGGGAGGAACAGGTGGTTGTCTGCGTCGCCGTCCAGGAGGTCGGCACCGTGCAGCAGGGGGAAGGCCGCCCCGGCCGCCATGAAGGGCAGGGGAGAGGCCGGGGCTGAGCTGGAGGGCAGCACCGGCTTCCCGTACACTGCAGGCAAACAGTGGCGCGTCAGAGGTGCGTTCACAACTGGCCGACTGAGGTGAATGCGCTTGCTTTGAACATTACCTCCTCAGACCGCTGGCTTAAAGGAACGCAAGCTAAATGCTAAGCTACTACACTTCCTACCACACTTGACACATTGTCAAATATAACAAATATCTCCTCACATTTAGCAAGCTTAGCGTGCTAACAGCACAGCCCTGGCTTCGTAAATGGCAACATAAACGAGGTGGCGAACACTGCTCACATCAACAAAACTGTAGTACTACGCTTTGGTTCATAATGCATTTCTATGAGTGAGGGCAGGAGGATCGTGGCGCAATACGGTTTGGATTTGAGCTTAAAGTCAGCCTGACAAGTTAGCATGACAAGAATGACTGACCCTGCCTTGAAGTTCTAGTGCTGGCCCCAATTAGGGGTGTAATATACTGTAATATCGATATTCCCGAGTGTCGTGATAATTCAGTTCGCGATATTGTATTAATTCTCTAAATTTGCAGTTTTTAAACTGTGGATTGGGACCCACAGGTGGGTTACTGAGTGGGAGTGGGTCGCAAAGATTGCAAGCGGACATTGAATTAATGAAGAATAACAATTAGGGTTGCAGCTGTCGATTTCTTTAGTAATCGAATTATCTACCGATTATTCCAACGATTCATCGATGAATCTAATATATTTTTCTATAGTAAAGAGTAATAGTACATACATAAAATAGAAAATAAAAGATTTGATCATATAATTAACAAAAAAAAAATCTAAATTTGTATTGCTTAAATTGTATACAATATATATGCCAAAACTAAACAAATTAAGTGCAATTAGGACTGTTGGGAGATTCAAGTAGGCTACAAACAGTTCTTGCCATCAAAACTAAACTTAATATAACCATAACTCTGCATTAGTGCATTTTTTGCTCCAATTGCTAATTACAATACTTCATATTTTTGCCTTCTGTGGTATTTTGTGCATTGCTGTGAGATGTATTTTCATGAGAGAGACTGTCATGCACTGTATATAATAACATGAATGGCATAGGTTTCACACATTGACCCGGCATTTCATTTTCTGCGGTTCATTTTTAATATCGATAAATCGCTTCAGCCCTAATATCAATGAAAGGCTTTTGCGCTTTACTATCGCGTTGTTGTCTATTCATTAATGTGGTACAACAATTAATGCTATTGTCCTTAACAAGTTGTTCACTTGAACGACCATATGTATTTCTATAGAAGAAAGTATGTTTATTCATTCTCAAAAACTCTTTTGACCGTTTTATACCAAACAGAGTCAGACCAAACAGCGCATGCATCCCTCTCTACACTGGCCGTCCATACTGTAGCAACATAGTCTCACCTGCTTTGAGAGAAGGCTTAAGCGGCTGGCTCTTGGGCGCCGCCTGCTGGAGGTACATGTGATAGATGGAGCTGGAGTTCATGGTGGCGGGACCCTTGCGGGGCGACTGGGGCCGCGAGCCTCTGTCTGCGATGAAGGGCCGGACCGCCGCAGCCAGCGGGTGCTCCAGCCGCTCGCTCAGGCCCGGCGGGGCAAACATCGGGGAGCCCGGCTGGAAAGTGGGGCTCGGCGGCACCGAGATGCGCTGCTGGATCTGCTGGGAGGAGGAGCCGGTAGGAGGGCCGCCGCGGGGCCACGCCGGGCCTGGAGGGTTGGCGGGGGGGCGGAGCGGAGGCGGGGCCTCCTTCCGCCGCTCCGCAGAGCTGCCAGGGAGGGCCGAGGTGAGGTGGGAGCCGTAGGGAGGAGGCTGGGGCTTGGACACAGAAGGGGCGGAAGTGGGCGCCTTGGAGTCCAGCACCTTGGGGGGCAACACATCACAAATACACTCTTGAGCCAGGGCATTGTGATGGGGAGAAAATCAATCACGCTCATTTTCTGAAGGACGGAACAGACGAGAACTGGACCAGTCTGGAGGAAACGTCCACACGCCCAAGGTGGACGCCCTTAACTAAGTGTTCGTAAGTCAATAGAAACAAACGTAGATATGAGGAGACCAGAGGAACTAACCTTATTTTCTGAGAGAGTGACAGGGGACCCGGAGGGAGAACTCTTCCCCTGGACGTCTGTCCCAGAGTCCCTTCTGTCGGGGGGTTTAAGGAACGTGCTGTTCTTGCCCAGAGTGGGCCAGCCAGTATCATTAGCTGGGAGGGGAAGAAGACCGGGACAAAAATGACATTGCTTCAAATGATGGCTCAGGAGTCGTGATAAAAGACGTCTGCCACAGTCGGCGCTACATGATGTTAAGTTTCCCCAGGCGGCTTTCAGTGTGGTATTTTAACCACGGAAGGGTTTCATATAAGGGTGTTTACAAGGGATTTTATTATTCTGTCCTTTAAAATCAGTCATCCTTAAGACTTTGACAATTACCGCTTACAGTGTGCCGATTACCAGCTAGCAGTATTAGTCACTGGGGAAACTACAGTACAGTATTTAAATAATGCTCTATGCAGGTTCTTACCTTATTGTTGGCACTAATAACTGTAAGTGACTTGCACTAGAGCAAATTTGGGGTTGTGCAAATTCCTCAAAAACACTATGTCCTATGATGGAGTTTGGTAGAGATTGATTGAACAGCTGCTACAATGGAATAATGAGATACCCTTCTCATTACTACTCTAACATACAATATTTCATAATTCACATTCTAGGCTATGTTAGTTAGCTAAACAGCAATCTAGTCAATGATGCAATGTGGGTTCAAATACACTGTAATGTTATTTTAAAGCAAAGCTGAAGAGAAGCAAACATAAGATGGCAAAGCGTCATTTTAGAAAACAATTCAACATAACTGACTAAAGAAAAATTAATAACAAAGACAAGGGGAAGAAAAATCTGTATGAAATGAGAAGCAAATTAATGAAACAAAAATGAAGGTGATCCAACAAAACTATATAGAAGATATGGCATATGTAACCAAACATTGTACTTTTGTACTCATTATAACCAAAAACCTATCTACCTAAGAATCTTATATAGCAGCTGATATACACAGTTTGTACACACTCAAATTATTTGCTGTAGTTATGAAATCAAATCACCACAACACAAACATTTGCTGACAGATATAATTACTACAGCATCTTTGGTTGACACTGTGTGAATCTTATAAAACACTGCTCTCTGCTAGTGCATCAACATGACAGTGATAATATTCATGGGTAATTAAAATAAACAGTTGCTTAGAAACATTGTTGCTTTGCCAGTTCAGATTAAAGAAATTAAAACAGTATATGATGGTTTTTAAACAAATTAAAAAGTAATAATGATTCAAAACCTAGTGAAATGTGGTGAAAGGTCAGGTTATATTATTAGTCAAAGCTCTAATGAAAATGGTTTGCACAAGTATATTAATAGAGGCCACACATTACATTTTCTCAAAAGTCTACCTACAGTATCCATTCTTGCAACCACAGGAACAGCAGTCCCTTGCCATTTAATATTGTACTGTACTGCATTGTAGGTCAGTCCAACGAATAACCTTTCCAGATAAGTTTAAGATGGCGGCAAACCAGTCTGACAACCCTGGCCACCCTAGGGTGTAACTGAAGCACAGATGGGACAGAGAAAATAATGCCAGACAATGGCGCCTCCATCCTTATTTACAGGTAAGTGGTTTTAATTTACAGAGCCATTATATAGACAGACCACATTAGAATGCTATAGGGATAGTCCATGACACCAAACATGCATATATCCCAGCCCTCCCTCCGAAGAGCCAGTCGTCTGCTTTATAACAGCAGAAGTATAAGATTTGCCTGGTGATTTTATATTTCAAGTGCAGTTATGGCACAAATATTCATTTAGATAGGGGCCTAACTACCAAGATGGTTGCCAAGTGGACTCGCTGACTATGCAGGGTATATAACAGCAGATAAAAAAAATGAAAATAAAATCAATCAATCAAAGATGTCATTAAGTGTCATGAATATTTATAAAATATAATGAGTCAGGCTTTTTTTGTGGGCTTTACAGAGATTTAAGCTAGCAGGTGACTCATGGACATCAGGGGTGATTAGTAGACATGATGGCAGTGAGGGGTGGCCAGGCTAAGACCTCCAGCTCCATGCTGAGGGTCCTGTACACTACAGTCATGAAACCATGTGGACTCACGAGACGTGCCGCCAGAGCCCGTGGAGGCTCCTGGGCCCGGGTGTGTCTCCGGAGGGGACGGGGGCACCGGGTCCACCACGATATCTAAATCAGACACCTTCCACGGGCCAGGGGGCTTTCGCACACCGTCTACCCGTGGCAACCAGCCCGCCCGCCCCCACCCCCACGCGGGTGGAAGACGAGGGAGGACGAGAGAGAGGGACACCGCAGGCACGTGACAGGAGAGGCAGGAAGGGAGAAATGGAAATACAAACCACAGGGCAGATGGGAAAGTGAGGTTAGAGAAAGAGAGAAAAGAAACGTCAACGGTCAACTGAAAATCAGGTAGGCAGCAAGCTTAACAGTCGGGCCAAGAAAGGATTCACTCGCATGCAACTCATGCACAATATAGTAAAGGAAGAGAAGAGTGTGTCTAAATATGGCCAGCAGTATGCAAAACGTTTTAAAACGACTTTTAAATTCTCCAATAAGAACAGGGCACATAGCAAACACCATCATGATTAGATATACAATAATACACTTGGTTGGGGTTTTTATACAGTATGTCACTTGGTTGGGTTTTGCCAAACGATTGGTTCACAAACCCAGCGGTGCCCCCACCTGATTTGGGGCGGCCTTGGTTAGCCTGGGTGTTGATGCCCAGTGTCTGAGGCTTCAGGGGATCCGGTGGCATGGAGTAGCCCCCGTCCTGTCGACCGGGGACGGGCACCTGTATGTAGGGCCCAACGGCTGCCACGCGGCCCATGGTACCGGGGGCTGGCTGGGGAGAGGGGGGCCCGTTGGTGGCCCTGTTCAGCTACAGGGAGGAGGGCAGGAGGGAGAGGGGGAAGGGGGGGGGGGAGAGGGCATTGTTACGGCTGAGAAACACCTGGACATTAGTGAAGGGGAAAACATCTGTATCTATACACACTGTATAATATCTCCTCGTTATCAGACTTCTAACCTAACAGAGCCTAATGTATGTGTGCATTATGTAAGTGGGAATACTTTCCCATTCCAGGCACAGTAGGTCCAGGATGATGCTGTTGGATCATTACTATTTTAGTGTTCGGTATTTACTAATTTGCTATAAGTGTGAGCTGCGGCTTCCACCCTACAATTTATTGCCACCGATTGTTTACACTAACTGTCGATATCCAGGTGCACTTGGTCCTGCCGCCACGACAACGGATAGAATAATCCACATTCAACAGTATAACTGTAGATAGAAATACTGTAGAGCAATAGAGAGAGGGACATATCCTGGCAGAGAACAACATACTGACATTATCTGTAAAGACATGTACTGTGGCTGCTGCTATGAATAAACATCGATGCACTCTCTCAGCGGAGTCGATAACTGGGTTTACATGGACACTTATGACTTTCCGAATGGAATCTTTCCGATTCACGATTTCAGGTTACCTATTTACATGGGCTGTCACCTAATCGGGTCTGGTGTTTACGTGTGCCGTCGCAATTTATCGGAATAGATGTTAAACATGCACACATGATCTAGGTCATAACGTAACTTGTCCCGCTAGCAAATGGTTAAAACCGGCTAGCGTCTAGTTATAGGTATGTAGGTACGTCGGAGAGTGACGGTATTTGTGTGACTGGTGGAGAAATGTAGGCTACGGCTCCAGATGAAGTCACCGTACTAACTCCCGTTCACTTATATGTGTTCGTTGCAAATATTTTGTCCAGACTTAGTACCATAATTAAAATACATCCATTGTATAGTGGCTGTGTGCAGTTTACTGGCATCCCGCAAAACGTAAGACGGCACATTAGCACGCAACCAGGACGTAATCGGGCTTAACCGTTTACATGGTAGAATTCTTCTTTCAATCAGGTCATGGAACGGGTTATACAGTTATACTACCTCTCCGATTCGGCATGCAATTTCGGGTTGACCGTTTCGCTTCCGATCGTGGTGTTTAAATGGAGCATTTTCTTTCGGGTTGGGCTTTCAACCCGATCCCAATCGGGATGATAGGGTCCATGTAAACGCAGCTATTGTTTCTTATTACTGTGCATATCTACAAGACCACGCGTTAGCATAACTCAACTAATATTCACACAGCATCTTGTTAAAAGGCTCTTCTCTGCCCAACTAAACTGACTGACACACATGACAGCAGACCAAAAGAGCTCGGATGCAAAGCAGAGAGTCTGTATGAGCGGGTGTGTTGAGTGCTCCTAGCCTTACAGGGAGATTCTCTTTTTGACGTGCCTCAGCTTTTTTCTTGTAGAGGCGCTCGCGCAGCTCGCTGATACGCTTGTCCATGAGTGTCACCTCCATGTTGCGCTTGTTCAGGAGATCCTTCTGCTGCTGCAGCTTGCTGTTCTGCTCCTGGTTCAGCTTGTTGCGGATCTGACCGGGGCACGCATACGGTACAGGCTGCTGTTACTGACCCAGCAGACGCTGTTTACACTACAAATATCCGCCCATCACAAAAGGTACAAATATAAATGTTTTAAACACTGTAATGCAAAGGAGGGGACTGTCCATTTGTCAGATGCGAATACACACACACACACACACACACACACACACGTCGTGCAATTACATTAGTATTAAAAAGGTGGAGTCAGCAATCCTGGAGAAATAATGTTGACGTTATAACTGAACAATATATAACAAAAACACCGCCCTTTAATGCCATAGGGTGGCCCCTTAGAAACTCCGCCCACAAAATGTGACGTGCATTGCCAAGGCCGTTTTGGTTTGCACCACTTTGTCTGTGTTCCCATTTTCAGGGCCAGAGCTGTGTAGAAACAACTCTTTTCAACATATTGTTTCAACACACAGCTAACGGAGATATTCGCCGAATTTGACAAAAAGTGTATTCGCGTAATCGCTGACTCCACCTTTAAGGAACCGGTAGTAGATTACAAGTAGGGAATGGGAATGTCAGAGATTGAACCTAGAACAGACGGGAGTCGACCACCTTAACCATTATCCCGTCTTGCCCCGTTGTGGTCAAGAGGGTCGCGATTACTACACATGCTACGCATAGCGTGGTGTTTTCAGTTTGATCTAAAGCACAATGCTGTACAACCCCATGCGAGAGACATTCTTCATAAACGAGGGCTTTTACAAAAAGGTAATTACAAGCAAAGCCCTGACCGACCGCATTAGTTATGCATTAGAACATTCATAGACAAGACCCTTGGGATACAACGGTGGCGCGTTACGCCGTACCTGCAGCTCCTGGTAGAGTTTGCGGAGCTCCAGGGCAGCTGTGCCGGTCACCTGACCCCCCAGGGTGGCCTGGATGCCGTTGAGCTTCCCCCGGCGCAGGTCCTCCAGCTGCAGGCTGAGCTGCTCCACCCTCAGCACGGCCGACTGCAGCTCCGACTGCTTCTCCTGGAACAGGCTGCTCACCTGCTCGATCTCCGCCGCTGGGAGAGAGGAGGGAGATCAGCCCAATCCCGCCACCACCAGCACCACACGTGTCAAGCCCCCCCCCCTTCCCATGGAGACCAGCCAATCCCTGCAGCTGCTACTCTGATGGGGAAGCTATAGTAATTGTAATTATTATTATTATTAGAATACATTTTGTATTTAACACCGGCTGTAATTCAAACCTGGCATCGACGTGTGGCATGTCATGGGATCACACACACAAATAGGAACAGATACAGTAACAATAAAAGGCATTGTTTATAATGGTGTGAAATTCAGTCCAGGAGAAAAAAAAAGAAAAACAACAATAAACACCAAACGATGTGTAATTCTGTCTGGCAAAAAAGATTTAATACAAAATAAACTAAAAATCCTTATAAACGCATACATGGTGCATTAAAACACCTGCCCAAAAGAAGAGGTTTACAATAACAGACATTTCCCCATGATTAACTAGAATAGACGTACACAGGTTGCCATTGATGACCTTGCTGTAGTCCACCTGGCCCCTCATCGCGCGGATCTTCTTGAGCTTGGCCTCCTGGCTCTCCACGCGCTCCTTCAGTCGTTGGAGCTTCTCCCCCTCTGATACGGCCTGCTGCTGCCGCCGCTCCTGCTGCTTCAGGTATCGCAGCCTCTGCTCCTGCAGGAGGAGGAGGAGGAGGCACACACCCAGAATGAAGCATACAGTGCAGTCATTGAGTAGATGTGGCTTGGAACATTATACATTCATTAATGTATAATAATAACAACAACTTAACCAAAAGTTAGGATCGACATTTCATTCTGTTGCATGCAAGGACATACATGGAAATGAATGACGATAAAGATGATCTAATCATCACGGAAGGGCCTGTCACACATTCGGCCTTTAAATGAATGCCCGAGGTTGGTAACAATACACATTCTCTCCACATACGTTGCTTTGATGGTTTTGTTAATAGAGATACACATACGGTCAGTGGAACAGCTTTGGTGTACAACAACAGCCGCCCAGCACCCGTTTTACACTGCCACTCATTTTAAAAGGCAATGTCACGAAGAAGAATGAATATATCTCAGTGCCTGTGGACAGCAACTCAACAGTCGACACAAGGTGTTCTAAAGTAGCTTATCCAGGAAATCACCTGCCAGCCATATCCATAATCTACATTTTTATTTTTTTGTCCTAAATCAAAAGGCTTGGCTGTGCAGTGTCGAGAGATAGCGTGTGAGGGCTGTGAAGGGGGTCAGATGACTTCATCGCTCTTTGTCCAACTGAGCGATGCTCCAGTTCAGCTCTGAAAATAGGAAATGACAGGCCCAGCTTTCCAAATAACTGCAGGGCTTCAAGTAGACCCACTTCTGAGACGTAACAACAAGGGCGGTTTATACCCTCCAAGTGCCTGTTTCGTTACCACAGAGGCATCCAGAGAAACAAGATAAGCCTAAATAAAACTGGTGCTCCTACTATTACAAAGAAAAGTGGACGGCATGAAGTCTAGACTTTAGAAAGTCTATACACTGGAATGCTGATTAGCAGACCACCACTCCATACTGCAGCCAGAAGACAAAACACAGTCCTTAAAGATGGAGTGAGTGATGCTAGAGAATGACTGTTGATGAAGCTGTTTTTACCTGCCAAACTATTTGATCAATTCTCTCACCTAACATCAAATGTAAAAGAAAGGCTTAATATTATGTAATATTACGTATTAATGGCAGTTTCCAGTCAGGACTTCTGTGCTGCTTTACTAATGGGAATTACAGTGCCATTCAATCCAGCAAAACCGCTACTGACACCTACTGGTGGAAATAAATATAGTCTTCATAAATTGAAGGTAAAGACTAAAATTACTTTTATTTATTTGATTGTAATTTCACATATCTTGTTTGTATGGCTAACTATAAATAGAGGTGAACATTTAATTGTATCTTTTATTTCTAAAATATAGGAGAAGATTTCCTAAAAAACGTTTATCATTAAG
Organism: Forbesichthys agassizii; assembly: GCA_026546735.1. NCBI lineage: Eukaryota > Metazoa > Chordata > Actinopteri > Percopsiformes > Amblyopsidae > Forbesichthys > Forbesichthys agassizii. Next base: position 13,223 of record JAODLL010051872.1, read on the forward strand.
TTTGCAAATATAGACACATCCGTTGTGGGCATTCTTGGCTGTTTTTAATTAGGCTTTTATATTTTTTATATTGAATTATATCATATCGACTGAAATATATTGTGATATAAGTTTTGGCCATACCGTCCAGCCCTACCACCCCCAGAGTGGAAACACATTGTCAAGACTAGGAATATGTTGTGTGGTTTGCACCACTTTGTTTGTGATCCCATTTACAGAGCCAGGGATTAGTAGGACCACTACATTTTTATTTCTCAGCACACAAAATGGTCATCTGGCTGTCCAAGATAAGCTAATCACTGAATTTCACTTTCACAAAAAGCATATTGTATTAGAATGACTCTACCCACCTTTAAGGTCCAATCCAACTTGTATTATACTGTCTAAATCAGCTTAATAGAGTTTGTTAGGTTGCATTTCCCTTTATTGTGCAACTATTCTACTAATACCCACAATAAACCATCTAAATCGGCCACACCAAATAGAAGGTGAACAAGACCAGTCCTGGTGGCTGCGTTACGCCTTGGTGGACTCAAGCTATGTGATATCAGTGGAGTGAGTCAGAGCACTAAACATAACATGATGACAGTACCTTTGCAACAAGCATCTGTTGTTGAGCCTCAATTTGCTGCTGCTGTCTTGTAGCCATCTCCTGCAGCTCTGAGAGGGTAAGCTCCACACGTTGGTTTCCGACCTACACAAACACACACACACACACGAGTAGAGCTTACCACTTTCACACCGTTAAATGTATATACTGTAGTAAGTCGTTCTCAAGAACGCCTGCTAAATTCGAACCCGAATCAAAACAAAAACACCTCTCCCTTCAATGCCATCTCTGCCCCACACAATGGAAACACATTGCAAAGGCGAGGTGTCCTGTACAGCCTGCACAGATTTGCTTGTGTTCATATTTTTAACGGAGCCAGGGCTGTGTAGAAGCACTGGCTTATATTTTCAGGGAACTGTAAACTAAATGTGATTGTCAAGCCGACTAACTGACATGAACATGTCATAAATATTAGTTAAACTATCATGTGCAATTTATATAATTAGAAATTGAAAAAGGTTAAAAAATTGTAATATCTAAAAAAAAATGATTAAATAAAATAAATGTGATACTTTGTGTCAGTGGATCGATACATTATAGCCATGGGAAATATCACAATACTATGCAATATAGATTTTTTTTCCCCCCACCCCTAGCCTTTACAGTAAGTTTTCACAGTTGACATAGTTTTTGTTGGACCACTCACTGTTATTATTTTAATTAAATAAGCATATACAGTACATTATTATAGCCTCCAAGGTGACAGAGCACAGACGTGGTGAAGTGGTCCTGTGCTAGGGAAGGTTGGAAAATGTCACCGTGGTCTTTTCCAAAACATTGTCAGGACATTTACAATGAGACAAACTACTATTTAAACCACAGCACACATGGAGGGATGTAAAAGTTGAGAGTACTCTGTACACGCTCCTGACCTCTGGAAACAGATAACATCTTGCTATTGGAAAGTCTAGTTTCATCACAAAGGAATCTTCCTTTCTTTTTTTAAATAGAAGAGTGCAAAAGATGCCGGCCATGTTAATAGGAAGAAATGGCTGGGAGGTTGGGGTGCACCATATTGATCAAATGTGATTGCGATATTGATTATGAAAATTGCAATACCAATATTAATTTAGATATTTTCAAACCACAAAGGTTATGGGAAAAGGCATTAAAATATATTCATAACAAAACATTTTCAACTGATAATCATATTGGACTGGTACAACAACAGTAATTCCAAGCTACCGCTGAGGCCTTCCATTTGGCCACTGATGTCTCCTCTTCCATCTCTATTATGTCATAGGCTTCCTCATCCACACATCTTACCTTTCTGTCTAAATCAAACACAACTAAGCCAAACAGCTAATGGGCGCATCGCTCTACTAAATAAACTGAATATTGCACTTGCTGCAAAATTTTTGATATGATATTGCGATAATGATACTGAATCGATATATTGTGCACCCCTACTGGGGGGGGGGGGGGTGGGGGCAAAAGACCCCACAGCCAAGCCTGGGTGCACACGGGCAGCTACAGTAAGCATCACTGGAATCCACTCTAGGGAGGGAGAGAGGGGGAGAGAGAGATAGAGAGAGCAGAATGAAGAACCACCGCTGACTGGCCAGCCTGAGTCTTCATTCGCTTTACTACAAGCCCTGCTATATTATTAGCCCTCATTGCTCATCTCAAATTAGTGTGTGTCTCTGTGTGTGTGTGTGCGTCTAAGTATAGTATGTGCGCAATGGGCATGGACAATCCCTATTCTGAGGAAAGTCATTACACTTTTACAGGAGCTCTATGTATCTTATATGTTCATTTAAAGCATGGTCAGCAAAAGCTAAATTAAATCAGTACTGCCCCCGACATCAATATTTCACAATTAGAATTATGTCAAAACTACTTTTCTGACTGGCTTGGGATGCAAAGCCATAGGTTTGGATGACATCCTGCCAAAAAGCCAAGGCCATTATCCTCTTAGGAGAGTAGATGTTAGTATCATCCAGTATGCTGACAGGATATAATCCTCTAAATCAGAGTCTGGTAATGGCAGCCCATACACAGCTCTAGAGCCAGCCACACAGCTGGGAGACACTTGAAATGAGAGTGAATGGTTTTAACAGTGATGCAGCATACTTGTTTTGAGTTACATGGTACAGTAATTGGTTTAGTAATCAAATCAGTTGCCCTTCCACAGAGCAGGAGATCTTGAATAGCCTCATCAGACCCACCAATGTGACAATAATAAATAATTAATGTTACAATCACTACATGTTCATTAAGCTAGTCTGGAACTTGTATTCAGTGCAGTAAAAAAATGTCCATTGATATTAATCAATGATTTAAATATTAATGATTGATGAATAAATAAATAAATAAATAAAATAAAAAAATTTAAATTAAAAAAAAAAAAATATTAATGATTGTGATGATAATGATAATCTACAATCAATTAATTGTTTCATTTGCAGTACTGAGTTTAAAAACCCTGGTGTGTCAATAAGGCATTCCTGTAAAAGTGGTGACTCAGAGATTCAAAACAGCCACAGTTGTTCTGCCAAAGGGAATAGGGAGAAATAGTTTCTTAAGTTAAGATATGTGATTATAAATGATAAAAATATCCAAAGGCTGGCCCTCAGGTTTTACATATTACATTTAACTGTAACACATTTTGAAAGTGACAATTTAAAAATTACTTAACTACAAAGGTCAGAATTACCTTCAGAAACGTTTGTATGTATATTTATTTTAAGTGCATTATCACAAAAATGTTATTTAAATAAAACAAAAATAAAGATGTTAAGACACTCATACTGAGCCTTTTAAACTTTAAACTCCCCGTTCTCTCGTCTCTGTATAAAATGCTAAGTGCTCATTTGCTAAAAGGCAGATAGAAGTCTTGTTGACTTCTGGGGTGAAATAAAACATTGGTCCATATTTTTGTATGCTGAATTTCTCTAGCATCCCCCCTTAGGTTGAATTACTTCTGGCCCCTTGACCACAACCCTGTACCACTCTAAAAATCTGGGACAGGGAGAGACGGCGAGATAGAAGTGGTGTCGTGCTAGAGGCTGCTCTTAACTGCATCATTAAGGTCTTCTACGCTACACCTCCTAAAGCCATGGAACACACATAGACAGAGTTATGGTCTCTGATGGGGTTTCAGAGGCCTGGTCTAGCCTTACCCCGTTTTCACCGAGCTTCTCTCCACTGCTTCCAGTTCTGCGGCTGCTCTGTTCCTGGGACTGCTGACTCCCTGGAGAACAGCACAACAATCGCACACACAGGTCACACACACAGACAGCGACATGCAGAGATGCCCGCACACACACACACACACACGCATTCACACGCACAGTTTGTGCTTTGCACTTCAATGATATGATTGTGCATGACAGTGTAGAAAGAATTGGGACAAGCAGTGCTTGACTAGAGCTCGATCAACGCTTCTTTTTTATACAAAAGATGATGTGTCAAGTTCATCATAGTTTGCCATAGTCTCGCAGAGCCAGCCTTTACCTAAGTATTAAATTCTTCTCAGTGGTGGTGGCAAAAATGCTAAATGGCACAAAGAGTCTGGACATGCACCTTGATCACTGCTCTCTGCTGGGGAGTCCTCGTGGCGTAGATAGAACTTAACCTCTTGTTTCCGAGGGCCCCATTTCTGCAGATGTTCATACATCATGTGCTCAAAGGGGATAGCTCGCTCTGTGAGGGTGGGGGGCAATGACGGGGATAGGGGGGAAGGGGGGGGGGGGGGGGGGGGGGGGGGGGGGGTTAAATTACTGTCAGTAGGTTGGTAGTACATATTCTCTTCATAGAAACAAAGTGAATTTTCAAATGAGCATCTTACCAACACTGAAGGTAAATGTATAGTCGACAAAGTACAAACATGTAATACTACATGACTCGTAATTACGCGCCCTCTCCTCTCCATATATGTAAAATAGACTACATGAGACAATATAAAAACATGAAGCAGGGAGAGGGACGGAGGAGTGGAGAGAGATAGGGTTTGTGTATGTGTGTGTGTGTGTGTGGGGGGGGGGGGGGGGGGGGCCGGGCGT
>JAODLL010051893.1:0-19234 GCA_026546735.1 Forbesichthys agassizii
TACATATGGGCTAGCTGTAGCTAGTTTTCATCTCACAAAAAACTGAAATGCCTCCTTTTCAGTTTGATTTCATTTCCAGGTGTCAGGTTTGGCATAGTGGGTTGTGTGCATATGACTCTGAATCGAAAGGTCTGGTCATTACTGGCACTAAAAACTTTACAAAGTTCAGCTCCTACATTTGAACTACATTTAAATATATACAATTTAATAATTAAGGGCTCCTGCGGGATTGAGTGGGTGGGTAGGCTAGCAGTTTCTCCAGAAACTGCCAAAAATGTCTAGTTATTTTTGTTAATATTAAAGTGTACCTTCAGCTCTAAGCCTGACGATTTGAAAAATACATCTAAAAAGTAGTCAATGTGCTGAAGGAGGGGCTGAGAGACAGTGATGGGTCTTATCATAATTCTCTCCTCTTATTTAGTGTACAGCTTTTTTTTTTTTGTGCCTGCAGTCTTGCTTTTGTTTTTAATGTAATTTTTATGTAAGTAAACTGCTCTATTTAAGCCACATTCCATTGGATAGCATTGTTTTTGTGATGAGTAGGCAGTAGGTAGTGTGAAACCACAGACATACAGAGACCCACAACTTTTTTTACATTTTCATTCTCGTTTGTAAGATGCAACACGTCTGTTGCAACTAAACCACAAACTCTACCCTTCAAGGTTACTTAAAGACATCTGGCTATTTTCGCTTCGCCCTTACATGCACATATTGTTGCGTATTCCTCTCAACAGTGCTTGGAGGAGCTTGACCTTAGCATGAATCCCCTGGGTGACGGTGTGTCTGAGCCTCTGGCCTGTCTCCTGTCCTGCTGCCCCCTGCTGGCCAAGTTGTCTTTGCAGGCCTGCGGCCTCACGGCTCGGTTCCTCCAGCAGCACCGGATGCTTCTGGCCAATGCTTTGGCAGGCAAGAACCAAGCGCTTGTTCTCCACTACGCCGCATGTAGTCTTTATAGTGCTGTGTTGTGTATATCTTTACATTGTTTTCATTTCAGTTCATTTATTGTTTGTTTTACTTGCCAACGTAGGTTAGAATAAAGAAGGTATTAGGTGCTAATATTGTCATATTTTAATGTAGATGTATGGATACTACTGATAGATATACTTTGCTAGAATAAATAGATTATTGTTTTGGTTCTTAAAGGTATAGTCAGCTAGCTATTGTAAGCTCATTGTTAGCTAGTCTTCTTATCTTCTTGCATTGCGCTAGCTTACCGTTCTGTGTGTGGCACTATGGTACTTCTACACAGCCCTGGCTCCGTAAATAGGAACACAAACCAAGTGGCGAATGCCGCTTGGTTTGTTTCGCAATGCGTTTCAATGTGTGGGACGGAGCTTCTGAGGGGAGTTTGTTTTGATTTGAGCACGAAGTCAGCAAGCATTCTCAGGAATGACTAAGCGTGCCGTTAACAACATTGCTGTCAAGCAACATATTCATTCATGCATTCATTCATTCCACAGACACAGGGCACCTGCGGTCTGTGTGTCTGTCCCACAATGCACTGGGCTCCACAGGCTTTGAACTGGTGTTGAAGACGCTGCCCCTCCACTGCCTCTCTGTCCTCGACCTGTCCGCGGTCCGCGGCGGGCCTGGTGACCCACCCACCCTCGAACATCTGGCTAAAGTCATCTCTCAGGTGTGTACACGCACACGCGCACACGCACACACACACACACACACACACCTACCTCGCAGGTGCGCACACTTAACCACACACACACCTCGCAGGTGCACACACATTTTGTGTACATAATGTAGTACAAAAATAGTGTAGTCTAAGTGACATTCACACTCTTAAATGGTTCTCTATGTAAGAAAAAGGCTGCACATTAACTGTTTTCTTCCTTGCAGGACGAGTGCTCTTTGACCCACTTGAGCCTGGCAGGGAATGGGCTGACCGACAGCAGCATAGCTACCTTGGCAAGGTGTGTGTGTGTGTGTATGCATTGGCCATCGGTGGTAACCATTTTGCCCATCTTTTAATCCATTGTAGTAACAGTATATACCTGTTGACTTGTCTTATTGGCTGTCCATTCAGATGTCTGCCTGTCGTCCCGACCTTGGTGTCTCTGGACCTCTCTGGGAACCCGTCTGTGACCTCTTCAGGGCTCCAGTGCATCCTGACCTCTCTAGTGGAGGCACAGCGATGCTTGACTCTGTTGAACCTTCAAGGTGTGCTTTGCCTCTGTTGCTCCAGCCTGTAGAATGTAGGAAGGGGCTCACAGTCCTTTTAACCAGTTTAAACTTTATCTCTTTTGCATATTTGCAGTTTTTGGCAGGGGATCACATATTGACACGACACCGGTAAATGGAGACTTAGTTCATGTGGTTGGGTGTGGTTTCAGTACGAGCACGCCATGACATTGCGTGTGTGTTAACCATATTGTTCGATGGTGATCACTAAGCCAAATGTGCAACTTGCAATGCGCGCAAAGAGCAAATCTACCACCAACACATAACACACCCTGATTCACAGCCTAAGCTCAGACTGCCCGGCCACATAGCCTACAAAAAGTGTTTTAGTGGTGCACCTAGTACACTAGATAGGCTCCCAAACGGCGTCCCTGCGCGTATCTGCAGTACTTCTAATGTGACCTCGACATAGGCCTTGCTCAAATACATTTTCTTGCAGCTCGCCAAGCAGCTCATTCATATCCTCATGGAGTCAAGGGGGCGTTTACAAGGCAGATATCTAGAACCATTAATCAAGATAACTTGTAATGCATAATTTATATATATATGTAGATTTCACATCTGGAAGAATGGTGTACGCATGTTTTTTCTTATTTTTTTTGTGTGCATACTTTCGTTTTCTCTGAATCACAATCAGATTAGACAATTGGATCAAATGTAGGGTGGTTTCCACGCAACGTTTTGTAAATGAGCCACCTGATCTTTTCCTTGCCAGGATGGAGGAGCAGGTTAAGAGGGTGTTTGTGTGAAATGTGGGCCTTTACAGCCCTTTGAGACTGTAAAGTGAACAAGCGCCACAGAAATAAAGCTGACTTAATTTGAATCTTGCCTTGCCCTCGCTAATGCCCTCCACCCCACAGGTTGCCAGGTGTCCGGGCCCTGGGACAGCGTCTCCCTGGAGGGTCTGTCTGAGCGGGTGAGGGACCTTCGACTGTGCTCCCGGGCACTGAACAAGTTGGACCGCCAGGCCCTGAAGCAGACCTGGAGCAGCTCTCAGCCACAGGGGCGGTTTCTTGACCGACACACAAAGTGTCTGCTTTTGGCTGCTCCCGACCCGTAGAGATGGACTGCTCGCTCTAAAGTTTCAACTAGGCCGCTAGGACAACAAAAGGGCCTTCGTTTGAGATTGTGCTGAGGTGTGAAGAGGCCAATGGACTGTTCCAGTTCCTGGACTTGTTAGTAGAAACAGCAGTTATATGTTGTTGTGTGTCTCATGTGTATGGTTTTGTCTATGTACTGTATGCATTATCTCCTACTGGGTGTTTTTTGCAATGTGATGATTAAAGTTAACGTGATTGCGATGGTATTGTCGTTCAGTAACCTGTAACTGTCAATCCTCTTCACATAACTGCATACACGAACGCTTGCTATGGCTCTGATTTAGCATTAAGCAGATGCTAATATCAATAGATTAAAGGACATTTTGTTTCTAATTATTACTCCTTTTTAAGGGCTTATAAATGTCATTGCTATATCCAAATGGAATATTCAATTTTGTTGTTCCAATTGTTTCTTACCAAGCCCAAACGGTACATTTCAAATAGTTATTTTATTAGTCTGGTATCCACAGATCTATTTGATGCATCAGTTGTCATAATTTATTCAGGGTTTCTGCGGGTCTTTGAAAAGTCTAAAATACAATCAGAATTTTAGGCCTTACATCTTAAATATGATTTTGTTCATTAATTGGATTATGAAGTTAGTGTTAGTTTTATAGCAAATGCTTGGAATCAATCTGTATCATTCTGTATTCTTTAAAATTATTTATGTTGCCTTCATACATTTTATGCCAGTATAGGCTATGGATGTGAAATAGGTCATATTGCATTGATAATACTCTTTAAATGGTTTAAAAGGTCTTTGTTGAAACCTGCAGAAGCCCTGTTATTCATGTCATTAATTATACTTATCAAATATTATTGTCTTGAATGAACATGACATGCAAATGCAGTTACATTTGTTTTTATTGCATACAATTAAATATCACAGTCAAATTGTTATATTTCTGAATCTTGAAATTTCATCTGTAGCTTAGGTCCAAAAACTCCTTTGGCCTAGAAGATGCAAAACACAAATGTAATAATGAAATCTGTACATGTATGAAATGATGGTTCTGAATCTATAGAAATGACCCCACTCACTTGCAAGCCTTGACGTTGACACAGATGGTGCGCACGTCATCAGTTGTAGAAAGCTCCTCTACTAAAACGCCCATGTGTTTCTTCACAAACCATCGGCATAGAGTTTTTAGGAGGCCAATTTCGTTGCAGACGGATTCTAGTTTTGAAATGACTTGCTGCAAGTGGATGGATGGATAGATACATGGACAGATAGATTACACAAGGTTTAAGACAATACTTTTATTTATACTAGTGTTAGTCGGTCATGGCTGGGAGAAGGCCTCTGGGAAGACCCAGGACTAGGTGGAGAGATTATATCTCCCCATTTGCCTGGGAACGCCTCGGGATCCACCAGTCAGAGCCGGTTCATGTGGCTTGGGAAAGAGAAGTTTGGGGTCCCCTGCTGGAGCTGCTGCCCCCGCGACCCGAATACGCATAAGCGGATGGAGGATAAGCGCATAAGAGGATGGATGGATGGGAAGACTAGTGTCATTTCCATTTACGTTACACGAAACATAACAGAACATAAACGTAACATTTACCTCAGATGTTGCATTGCGGAACATGGCTTTCTTCACTTTATTCAGAGACCACTTGCATGCCCAGCAGATGCCTGGAAGTTTCTGCTGCTGTTGCTCTTGCTTCAACTAATTGCAAAGTGGAACATAGAAACGTAGTAACAAAAAAACCAAACAATTAAAGGGTGAAATAACTGACATACATTTGACCAAATAAAGCAAGTTCAAATGTTATTTATGGCAGGTTTATATACAAACTATACAAATCATGGGATTCCTTTACATGTATTTTTGTCAACTTCTAAGCTAATTTACCATTTCATCATCTGCAGACATTTCAGCTTCAAACTCATCGAGATCATCAAGACCAAAGTCCACGCTTCTACCCTGGACAGTCCAGACTGCAGGAGAAAGACAATCGGCAATGTTATCCTCGGATGACAAACACAGAGGCATTGCATCATCACCAGCATATCAGTCACCAAGACAACAAGGACACACCAGAGCAAGTGAACAGAATGCAGGCTAGGATGACTGCCTGCATCTGCATGGCTGCAACAAAGTTGTGACTCGAGCATGACAGTCTCGACTGAAGAAGGACCCCCTTTATACCTGCTCACCGAACACACCCCCCCCCCCCCCCACATTTCCTTTAATGGAAACACTGCAGGTGGTGTGCATGTGTGTTTAGCACATCATACGAGTGGCTACTGTCGTGTAAGTGCTGAGTAATATTAGTCTGAGTAATAAGTATGTGTATAGGTCCAGGACATGTTTCTCAGTAAACACCTTAAGCCCACTACTACCAATCTTTATGCTGTACAGAAAGTATGCTCCTCTTTCACCTAATCTACACATTTATATTTATCTTTTCAACTTTGTACGTTTAGGCTGATAACACTTCAAACCACAATATGTCACAAGTGGGTGAAGTGAGGAATAGATCAGATCGAAAACTTACATGCGTGTGTGACGCACGCACGCACACGCACGCACACGCGCACGCACGCGCACACACACACATAATACTGTATATTACATCATCAGCACAACAAGCAGCTAAAGGAAATGAAATAATAATTGATAAATTGATAAAAGGACAACACACATAACAGGGTGCCTTGTTTGATAATATTATAATGGAATATTAATTCACCTTGCTATGGCTGGGACTTTGACTGAGCTGTACATCAGTGTTTACTCTGGTGTCTCAACCTTAGTTGATAATACAGTACATTTGCCTTATAATGGTCTCTAATTACACATGACATCTGTTGGTCACGTAACTCGAGTTACATGACCTCAAGGGACTTGCTGGTCAACTAACCATGTACGATTGGGTTCTGCACCTTCCAGTTGTGGGACACGCCTCTCTTGGTTGTCAGTTATTAAAGCCAGAGAAACAGCTTTAAACTAATGTCATGCTGTATTTTAAATAAATGGTGCATAAATAAGAGAAGATTGCATGTGTTCCAGGTCATTTAAATATATATAAAATAGAAAGAAAACACATAATGTAAAATTGTTGGTGGCATTTCTGGTAGCCAAGTTCAAATTCAAAACAACCACTACTGTGACAATACCAAGTAAGTAAGTAAGTGTGAAATATTCTATTTAAGATAATGTGTAAAATGTGGTTCTTTGTTTCTCACAGAGGCCATCAATCTTGACATAACCATAGTCTACCTTTTTACCTTTTACCTTAGTTTACTCTCTAAAAACTGTGTTATTTTAATTTAACATTCTACTGGTCTCTCTGTTTAATTATTCATATTTTCACAAAAATGTCTTTATATTACTTTTTAATTTCAATGTATTGTTGTACTTTCATTGTTTTGTTAAGTACTTTTACATTTAAATGTAGACACTTCTATCCAATACAATTTAGAATCAGTACATTTATCAACATGTCATACATTAGTAAGCAACAAAACATTCTATCAATAATACATAGGATAATGACAACAGCTCGTTGTCAGGGTGTTGTTATACATTTTACTACATTATACAGTACATCTATATACTGTATCCTACAATGATGTTTAATGTAGAAAATAAAGAGCTGTTAAGTTCTAAGGTGTAGAGGTCAGTGGCTGAGGTTAACCATTGTTAAATATTGTACTTTTGGGCATATTTGGAGTAAAGGCAATATTTTGGCTAAATAAATTCAATTTGGTTTGATTTGACAAAATACTGGCTGAATTATGGTCATGAAGGACAAATATCACATAAAAATACTAACCCCAATTAAAATGAAGAAAACCTGGAACAGAAAAGTGGACACTGAAAACCTGCAGAAGCCCTGTTATTCATGTCATTAATTATACTTATCAAATATTATTGTCTTGAATGAACACGACATGCAAATGCAGTTACATTTGTTTTTATTGCATACAATTAAATATCACAGTCAAATTGTTATATTTCTGAATCTTGAAATTTCATCTGTAGCTTAGGTCCAAAAACTCCTTTGGCCTAGAAGATGCAAAACACAAATGTAATAATGAAATCTGTACATGTATGAAATGATGGTTCTGAATCTATAGAAATGACCCCACTCACTTGCAAGCCTTGACGTTGACACAGATGGTGCGCACGTCATCAGTTGTAGAAAGCTCCTCTACTAAAACGCCCATGTGTTTCTTCACAAACCATCGGCATAGAGTTTTTAGGAGGCCAATTTCGTTGCAGACGGATTCTAGTTTTGAAATGACTTGCTGCAAGTGGATGGATGGATAGATACATGGACAGATAGATTACACAAGGTTTAAGACAATACTTTTATTTATACTAGTGTTAGTCGGTCATGGCTGGGAGAAGGCCTCTGGGAAGACCCAGGACTAGGTGGAGAGATTATATCTCCCCATTTGCCTGGGAACGCCTCGGGATCCACCAGTCAGAGCCGGTTCATGTGGCTTGGGAAAGAGAAGTTTGGGGTCCCCTGCTGGAGCTGCTGCCCCCGCGACCCGAATACGCATAAGCGGATGGAGGATAAGCGCATAAGAGGATGGATGGATGGGAAGACTAGTGTCATTTCCATTTACGTTACACGAAACATAACAGAACATAAACGTAACATTTACCTCAGATGTTGCATTGCGGAACATGGCTTTCTTCACTTTATTCAGAGACCACTTGCATGCCCAGCAGATGCCTGGAAGTTTCTGCTGCTGTTGCTCTTGCTTCAACTAATTGCAAAGTGGAACATAGAAACGTAGTAACAAAAAAACCAAACAATTAAAGGGTGAAATAACTGACATACATTTGACCAAATAAAGCAAGTTCAAATGTTATTTATGGCAGGTTTATATACAAACTATACAAATCATGGGATTCCTTTACATGTATTTTTGTCAACTTCTAAGCTAATTTACCATTTCATCATCTGCAGACATTTCAGCTTCAAACTCATCGAGATCATCAAGACCAAAGTCCACGCTTCTACCCTGGACAGTCCAGACTGCAGGAGAAAGACAATCGGCAATGTTATCCTCGGATGACAAACACAGAGGCATTGCATCATCACCAGCATATCAGTCACCAAGACAACAAGGACACACCAGAGCAAGTGAACAGAATGCAGGCTAGGATGACTGCCTGCATCTGCATGGCTGCAACAAAGTTGTGACTCGAGCATGACAGTCTCGACTGAAGAAGGACCCCCTTTATACCTGCTCACCGAACACACCCCCCCCCCCCCCCACATTTCCTTTAATGGAAACACTGCAGGTGGTGTGCATGTGTGTTTAGCACATCATACGAGTGGCTACTGTCGTGTAAGTGCTGAGTAATATTAGTCTGAGTAATAAGTATGTGTATAGGTCCAGGACATGTTTCTCAGTAAACACCTTAAGCCCACTACTACCAATCTTTATGCTGTACAGAAAGTATGCTCCTCTTTCACCTAATCTACACATTTATATTTATCTTTTCAACTTTGTACGTTTAGGCTGATAACACTTCAAACCACAATATGTCACAAGTGGGTGAAGTGAGGAATAGATCAGATCGAAAACTTACATGCGTGTGTGACGCACGCACGCACACGCACGCACACGCGCACGCACGCGCACACACACACATAATACTGTATATTACATCATCAGCACAACAAGCAGCTAAAGGAAATGAAATAATAATTGATAAATTGATAAAAGGACAACACACATAACAGGGTGCCTTGTTTGATAATATTATAATGGAATATTAATTCACCTTGCTATGGCTGGGACTTTGACTGAGCTGTACATCAGTGTTTACTCTGGTGTCTCAACCTTAGTTGATAATACAGTACATTTGCCTTATAATGGTCTCTAATTACACATGACATCTGTTGGTCACGTAACTCGAGTTACATGACCTCAAGGGACTTGCTGGTCAACTAACCATGTACGATTGGGTTCTGCACCTTCCAGTTGTGGGACACGCCTCTCTTGGTTGTCAGTTATTAAAGCCAGAGAAACAGCTTTAAACTAATGTCATGCTGTATTTTAAATAAATGGTGCATAAATAAGAGAAGATTGCATGTGTTCCAGGTCATTTAAATATATATAAAATAGAAAGAAAACACATAATGTAAAATTGTTGGTGGCATTTCTGGTAGCCAAGTTCAAATTCAAAACAACCACTACTGTGACAATACCAAGTAAGTAAGTAAGTGTGAAATATTCTATTTAAGATAATGTGTAAAATGTGGTTCTTTGTTTCTCACAGAGGCCATCAATCTTGACATAACCATAGTCTACCTTTTTACCTTTTACCTTAGTTTACTCTCTAAAAACTGTGTTATTTTAATTTAACATTCTACTGGTCTCTCTGTTTAATTATTCATATTTTCACAAAAATGTCTTTATATTACTTTTTAATTTCAATGTATTGTTGTACTTTCATTGTTTTGTTAAGTACTTTTACATTTAAATGTAGACACTTCTATCCAATACAATTTAGAATCAGTACATTTATCAACATGTCATACATTAGTAAGCAACAAAACATTCTATCAATAATACATAGGATAATGACAACAGCTCGTTGTCAGGGTGTTGTTATACATTTTACTACATTATACAGTACATCTATATACTGTATCCTACAATGATGTTTAATGTAGAAAATAAAGAGCTGTTAAGTTCTAAGGTGTAGAGGTCAGTGGCTGAGGTTAACCATTGTTAAATATTGTACTTTTGGGCATATTTGGAGTAAAGGCAATATTTTGGCTAAATAAATTCAATTTGGTTTGATTTGACAAAATACTGGCTGAATTATGGTCATGAAGGACAAATATCACATAAAAATACTAACCCCAATTAAAATTAAGAAAACCTGGAACAGAAAAGTGGACACTGAAAACAAGCGGCTTAACTCCATGGGAAAAGAGGTTCCAAGATGAATACGGTATATAAAAGGTACAAATGAGTGTGGTCCAGTGAAGCCAACTGTGTTCTGCATTCTCTGGTGGTCATTGTCTGCAGGGGAAAGAGTACAATATCAGCATTAACTAGTTTAGTTGATTTATTTATAGATCATGTAGTTTGCACCACTTCTGGCTGTGAGAAGGCTATGCAAAGTGAACTATTACTTCAATCTGATATAGCCTAATATGCCCGTTCTGTTTAGTAAAATTATGTGTTTTACATTAAGACAATATTTAGTTTGAATTTGAATGTGTTATTGTTTCATTTACATTACTTTTTTAAAAACATTTTATATATAAGCCAAGGCTATAAATAATGCAAGCGGTTGATTGATGTAACACTCCAACCAACCAACAGGGAGTGCTAGAGTAAAGTTAGTGGAAAATGACTGAACCCTGCAATTATTGCCTAGCACGTGATGTGTTATTTGTACATTCAGACCACAACAGACCAGTAAGGAGACACCAAAACAGCTATGTGTGTGATTGTCTCAATTTCTATTGTTAGCCTCACCCACCATTAACAATGTTGCCATTTGAGCAGCTGCCTAATGGGCCTTCTGAAACCTTTTGGGCTGCAGGGAAGCAGTCTCTCATAGCAGGCAGGTTTCCAGAATGCCTCAAGTAGACCGTGTCAATAGGGGTAAAAAGGCTATATTTGCAATAGGCTAGCATAGCATACTCATTTAAACAACAAATATTCATGAGACACTGAAGTATACTGTAATGAATTTATTAATGTGCATATGTTACAATATAGAGCTTATTCCATAAAGCCAAGTTTCAGTGCAAGATCACCCTTTAAACATACTGTAGATCAGGGGTTCTCAAACTTTTCAACTCGCGATCCCCAAAACAACAGTGCCAGAGACTCGCGACCTCCGCTATCCCCTAGAGGTCGTAGAAGAATAACAGCCATAATAGCAGAATACATCAACTGTACTACTACTAACAATTATGACTAAACTTTGCAATTTTTAACCATTTTAAAATGTTATTTCATGTCTGAATATCATCTTGTGACCCCCTCCTGTGACTCGCAACCCCCAGTTTGAGAACCTCTGCTGTAGATTACTGTATATTATAGCCCACTGTAGCTTACTAGATGCATTCAGTGGTATAACTTCACTAGGATCTACAGGATCAGAATAATACATCCAAGAATAGTGTAATCTTATGTTGGGAATTTACAGGAAACCGCATTAAAAGTTATACGGTATAATTACTTACTGTCTGTATGATAAATGTATGTTTACAAGGCATGTGCTTTGTCCATTAACATTGGAAATTAATATACGCACGGTTACATGTCTGCTATCAAAATATTTTGCTCCTGTGTCCTTTTCACTTTTTTATAGTGTTAAAACATACTTATGTAACACAAATAAGACATTGAACATATTGAATTGGAACTTTGAACATATTGAATTAGCCTTCAGAATTGTTGTAGTCTTTATGTATGTAGACTACTGTAGCACGACACTGTAAAATATATGGTGTTGAATATGTTGTTTTAACAGTTTATTAATGAAATAAAATGTATTTTTGTTTAAACTATAAAAATGAAGTCAAACAGAGGAGCGTGAAAGCATGTATCTTTGTAATTGTCTTTTGGTCTGTATTAATTAAGACTAATCCTTTTGACATGTTCATGAGTTCATGAAAGCAAAGAATTGTATGTAAAATACTCAAAGGTTTTTATAATATATATTTGTTGTAATCTGTTTAAGATGGTGTCTAGGAAAGAAAAACATTTTAATACCTGAAGTAGTTCAACCCACACTGTTTTGATAATTAATGTTTACAATTGTCTGCAAACGTTTCTTAGAACAATGTTAAGATGTTAAACTCTAGGTAGGAGTATAGGGATTAAAGTGTAATTTTCTTATGCCATTCAGCTATCAGCAAGTCAAATGCTCTGTGAGAATATCTGTTTCTTGCCTCTGTAGGATGATTTCGATTTTTCATCGCACCAAAGGATTTCTGACCAATCAGGGCCTCTTTTCCCTGATTACAAGTACATGTTTGTTAATGGATCCAGAGGAAATGAGCAGAAGAGGGAGAAGATCGGGGGGAAGGGGGGCATTTTTGGGCTGTTGATTTACAAAATCTCTTTCTTTTTTAGCTACCTCTAATTGCAGTTCTCAAAACATCGGCATTAATGCATGGGAAACTAAAATATATGTAAATCGCTATAGAACACATTAAAATCTTTTAAAAATATAGTAAATAGAAACGGTTTACTTTTCTTAGGCATTTACAGTGCAACAGTGTGTAAAGTGGCAACATTTAAAGAACAACAAACAGACAAGACACACTTAAATCCAGTGGCGTCGTGAGCCACAATCCTCTCGTAGACAATCCACGGTCTGCCTGTTAAGCATTTCTGCTTTCAGGGCGAGACGGGGCGAGGATGGTCTCCTTGACGGGGGCTTCGTCACATTAAACAGTTTGAACTCACAGTTCTACAGCGGTGGCACCCTCTTTCTTGTTCCCCACTGCGGCCATTTTGAAAAGTCCAGCAGTCCATCACGGCTGTTCATTGGGGCCGGGGAAGTGAGGGGGGGGAGACGGGCGTCTGGGTAACGATCCCAGCCCCCGCTGCACGCCCTCCTCTCCGACCAGTTCTACCTTGCCCTTCACCTCTCTCTTCCATACTGACGCCATCTTGCCTCGTCCTCAGATGTGTTCCAGAACATCGCAGGGCACGTAGCCTCTCTTCTTCCCGCTGGCCACTCTGATGAAGCCGCCACGCTCCTCCTCCTCCTCACAGCTCACACACACCTGGTGAGGGGGAAAACACAGGCAGGGAACGCCCCCCACACACACACCGGCGGGGTCAGGGGTCAGAGGGCAGTGGGACGACAGACTGCCAAGGACGCTCCAGCAACAGACGCTAGGGCCCATGGCCTTTAGCGTCTCTAAGCGTCTTTGCTATGCGTCCGACCCTCGCGCCGGGTAGTCTCGCACAGCCAGCCTTCACTGGGACAGGGTGCTGGCTAACTGTGTCAAGACCCGCCTACTTGATAGGAGAGGTATTTTGATTGACATGCACGACAATGAATCACCAAGTCGGACATTAATCTTATACGGAAACTTAACGACACGACAACGTCAGGCTGTTTGCAGGTCTTGTAAATATGTTTAATAAGTAGGCTATGGTTACTACGGTTACTACTTAAAATAAATGGAAAATGTACTCTTTAACCATAGACTGTGTATGATGCTCAAGCTGTGCTGGCTCTGGCCGACGCCATCTTGGCACTAGTGCCTGACTCTGCCTATAACTCACGGCTATCCGTAGCAATTAAATGAATATATGGCTTCATTTATTATAACTGATACAAATACAGCCCACGTAGAGTTGTCATGGCCAAAACCTTTTTGTACCAGGCTGTCGAAGTGTTTATTCATGCTGTATAGTTGGACACGGGGCATATGGGGGTCTATATAGGGATTGACTCACTTTTGGAGCCAGCCTCAAGTGGCCATTCAAGGGACTGCAGAGTTTGGCACTTATGCGAACATGCAGTGTCCCTTTAAGTACCTACAGTGCAGAAACCTAGTGATTATTATTAGTATAACATAGTATATGTATTCAGTTTATTGTGCTTGTGCTTATTATGAGTGTGCTGTGTAAAACGTAACCTATTTTTGTGGCTCTGATTATCGTCCTGAGATTGGACAGCGGATGTTGTCCTCTTCAGGGGAATGTGATCTGGTGGCTGGGGTCAATCCCCGCTGGGGGTTGCCTGCTACAGTACATCGCTATTCAGACTCTAAAAATGACCTAAAATGCCTTGTGAGAAAGCAGCCATGTTGCAGCAGAGGCATTACTCCAAGATGCTACTGCCATGGTAACTGCGAGGGAGGTCTTCTATTGGCCGTCAAGTCAAGCTGCGAGTGAGTGAGTGAGTGCTTCTCGAGAGATCTACAAGCTGCAGGGGGCAGTGTGATGAATAAAGCGGTGAAAGATATTGTCCTCTATGGGCCATTATGAATTAGATGCAGGCGAACTGTGGAAATATTTATCCCTCAGAAGCTCCGCCCCACACATTGAAGCGCATTGCGAAGCCAAGGGCATTGTTGTTGTGAGCGGTGGTCGCCACTTTGTTTAAGTTCCTAAGTACAGAGCCAGGGCTGTGTAGAAGTATCGGATCATTTTTTTCAGCACGCACAGACAACGGTAAGATAGTGAAATGCTAAAACAGATATTTGGTACATTTGACAAACAGTGCAATAGCTTACAATGAACTTACAATATCTGACGACTTTAATATAATAAACACAGTAGTTCTATAAATGAGAATAGCAACGCATTACTATTGCTAAGGTTCCATCTTTGTATTAAATATACTGTGCTGTAGTACTCTTACAACAATAACAATAATAGTAATAATAATATGAAATTATTGATAATTACATTTAAATATTACTATAAGAAAGATTCCTACCTGTCCTTCCTTCAGTGTGATCTGGCCTTGCTCCTTACAGCCAATGAATGTCCTGTTACAACGGAACACTTGGTCCCTAGCCCGCACCTGGTGTGCAAAGGCTGCTGGGAAAAACCCAATTCGGTCCTCAATTATACCCTTAGAAAACAAACAAACAACCAATCAATGTAGAAATACAAACACCAGTAAGGACACAAGCAGATCTTCAACGAAAAATTATTTTGTTTAAAAATTAATTGCAAACTTTTGTAAAAACCATGACTCAATAGGTTCCTTACCTCAAAATAAATCCAACCGTTCATCATTAAATCATTACTAATTTGTGGTATAACAAATGTATTATTATTACTATTATGCAGTACACCTTTCATGACACTGAAGGACATTACATCATTTTACATAAAGCAAGTCCAAGACCAAACAGTAATGTTTTTGTTTACACACACTAAGAAATGTTAAGATTTGTGAACTTATTTGTAGTCTGGTGGCAGCGGGCTGCCTCTGTTGAGTCATGTTTTGGCTTTTTGTCTCCATAATTTAACTGCCACGGATCTGTACCAAGGCTTGCTGTTATGTTGCAATGTGCTGCTCTAATACCTCTAATTTATCAATCCATACATTATTTGTGCTTGTCGCCATTATTGGAAAACATCATGAAATCCATTTCATTCAAATTAAATATAATTAAATGAGTTATAGATTTTAAATACAAAACTGGTTTCACACCTACCTTCCACCAATCTTCATTGGAGTCATCAGCCAGTATGATTCTATCTCCTGGTCTATAAAACAAATAGATTAAAATAATATTTGTAATGTTTCTATTCCCCCTCTTGATCTTTATATAACAAAAAGTAATTATATCCTGTTCTAAACTTTTAATTATAGAACTAAGAGCACACCTCTAGGCTATATCAATTCAGTCACAGTCAGAAACAGTAAAGTACTGTAAAAAGTTTTCAGACTTCTTATAAAAGTCAGGTGTGTGTCAGTGTAATTATTTCCCAACAAAGCACTTCAAAGCCCAATGATTTATGTGTACCCAATAGGCTATGTAATAATTAATAGCGTCTGCTCAGTGCACCGGGTAGAACCAATGGGAATCAAATCATAGAGCTGGTGAAGTTTGCTTGAACATAGCTAACGTTCCTTTAGTTTTTTTCTCTGGTGACATGTCTTTTTCTGGGAATATATAACATGAGTCATGAAAAGCTGTTTCTAAAAAGCTGTTTTGTCGGGAAAATGCACAGGGCCACTACATCACAAGGCTAAAAGAACACGTGTGCTGCATTGATAATACTAATAAATTGTTAAATTGAGTCATTCAACTCACAGTTACACAGATACATTTTAACATTGTGTGCCAAAATGGTGGAAATACAGGTAAAGGGTCACTGTAGCTGAAGTAAAAGTAAAAAATAATTATTGCCCCAGCACAGACTTTCTTGTAGCAACCATAACTTTTAATAATAATTAATAAGTTATAAAGCAACCCAACTGTGTGGCATCACTTTAACATGTTTACCAAGCCCGATTTTCTCATTTACTATAAATAGATTAAACAATTTGTTTATTAATTATCTTCATGTACCTCTATAGGTGGATATGGAGATATTGATGGCAGGAGATTGGAGAAGCCTTAAAGAAGCCTTAGAGAAGATTTGTCTTTCTTCACAGTAGGGGTTTTAAACAACACTGGTACTGAATTTATAATGCACAACAGATATATGTGCACACTGACTCTGAGAATGTGTGAACGAATATCATATGAAGAAGGCAACAACTGTTAAATGAGAAAGCGAGCAATAAAGAGAGAGAGAGAGAGCGAGGACACATTCTGGTATGCTTAAATCCTCCTATGGTGTTCTTTGAGAACAAGAATTATCCTTCGAAGGATTGTTCTCCGTTATAAAAGGGGCCCTACAAAAATGACGGCCCATCCATCTTCAGGAAGATAGCTTAGGTTAGAGAATTGCTCTTAGGTTATCTTATATTGTGGTGGACATGATACAACTCACCATAATAACAGTGAACAGCAGTATCATTATTGTTCTAGTACATGTTGATACAACACTTTATACTTTGAGAATAAGGCTTCTGCTAAGACACCTGCATTCTAAGGGTACAATTAAAAATAAAGAAAATGTAAGAAAATATGTGGATACACATTTTATTTGATGCTATTATCATATTTAAAAAATATACAATCATTGTATTTCTATGAAGTGAATTACCTAATACATTTTTCAAAAGACATTCTGATTGTGTCAGGGTTAATGAGAACTGATATTTATAGATTTGCCACCAAGACAGGTGCCAGTAATCAGGACATTCTTAATTAGATAATTTCTAGAACATGATTTGGGGGTATTTTTAGAATACAACATAGGCTAGTACTCACCATTTTAAGTTATAGGTGAGGTAAGATCTTTTTATACATCTTAAAGCACATCAGACACTTTAGAACATCTTTCTGTTAGCCATACAGGGTAAGTATAGGCATCTAACTGAGTACACGTAGAACAGGCATGCAGCGAAACCTTAAACATAAGCACACAAAGGCTATCCTGCCAACGAATCAAATCTATGAATATAGCAAATGCACACAGCACGACGTGAGATCGCTTGAGTCCGTTCACATAAAGCGTCAGACTAGAGTTATGCTGAGGAACTGCAAGATCGAGACATGAATCTTCACAATCTTCAGAAACCCGTGTGGTCTCTGACTCCTTTCATGTCAGACATTGTTTGACAGCTGTGTGTGCACATCAAAGCCCATTTGAATGTATGTGTGCGTGTGTGTACTGTGCATAAGCTGACCTCATCTCCAAGTCATGGTTATCCTGGGGCGTGAAGCTGTACAAGGCCACATAGGAGTTGAGCTGGAGAACGTGTTCCTCAAGCTGGCTCTGTTCCTGCTAGACCACACACACACACACACACACACACACACACACACACACACACACACAATAGAACCATAATTAAGTGATATGCAGTGTTGTACAGTCGACTGGACAGATAATAAGTAACCTGGTAGCCGGTTATTCCTTCCAACATGTTGCATTAATAAAGTTGTTTTCATATGCCACTGACTGCAGCTCTCACACAAACGGGGGGGAGAGCTATTGTTTACAACACAGTGGCAGACTAAAGGACCGGCAAGCCAAGTCGCTCAGCAATCTGTTCTGTTTTTACCTCACCACCAACACGAGTGGGTGATCCGGGACCCCCCAGGCTGGGTGAAGTCTCAGGAAACTAAACGCAGATGGAGGTGTGGGTGGGAAGGAAGTTGATGCACAGACTTGTTAGCGCAATTAGCAGGAAGACTAAAGCTTATTTAGTTTTACATGAGAAAGACTTGACGTAAAAGCTATTTTTGGACTGGTGTTCAGGGGGAACAAAAATGACTAAATCTGCTTTCTTAAAAAAAATCCTCAGAATGATGTTATTGGTTTTCTCGTGTTGCAAAATGTCCGCCCTGCCAATCACCCAGGTGGGCCTGCGATAATTCTGATGCATGAGGCCAATTACCACGGCAACGAGGAAATCTCCTTGTTGGAGGGAGCTACTGTACATCGATGGTAATTCATTATAGCTAACTAGGAGCTAATGACTAGCCTCAAGAGCTGCGCTAGGCGGGACCACAAGATACTGGAATATCGGACAGGAGCTCAGGAAGGCCAATACTTCAGTGATATAAATGAGAGTGGGTGTGCTATAGCACGAGGTTTAGAACCTGGCAATCCATTAAATTCAGAGGACACCTCATCAATAAATGTTAACACCTCAAACCCATTGCTTGTGTTAATAGGAGCATGTGTGTGTGTGTGTGTGTGTGTGTGTGTGTGTGTGTGTGTGTGTGTGTGTGTGTGTGTGTGTGTGTGTGTGTGTGTGAGACACACATCTCCTCCCCTGTAGAGCACCAAACCCATTCTTGTGTTCATCACCCTGCAGACTCTCCACCTGTCTGTCCACCACCCTGCCCTAATGGAGCTGTCCAGTGACAGACAAACACCCTGCAGCCAGCTGTGCTCAGTCAAGCCGGATAACATGGTGCAATAAACCTCTCTTCCCTGAAAAGGACAACTAGATCTGGACCTTTTACTGCTTACATGGCTTGTGTGCAGTGTGTGCGTGTATGTGTGTGCGTGTGTGCATGCGTGCGTGCGTGCGTGCGTGCGTGCGTGCGTTTTCTTTTGTCTTGCTCGCTTGTTTGTACGTCTTTGTGTTTGCCTGTGTATCAGGAGTCTTTTTCCTTTGTTGACAAGGGTGGTAAACACATTAAGAAAAATAGAAAAACTGTCCAGAACTAAAGGAGATCTCACTGTGGGAGTTGAAAATGTAAAAAACTTGTAAATCTGTTCATTTTTTACCCA
Source organism: Forbesichthys agassizii (assembly GCA_026546735.1). Lineage (NCBI taxonomy): Eukaryota > Metazoa > Chordata > Actinopteri > Percopsiformes > Amblyopsidae > Forbesichthys > Forbesichthys agassizii. The sequence goes on from JAODLL010051893.1 coordinate 19,078, forward strand.
CTGGTACACAAACTGGTATTTTATGTGTTGTAGGGGGTGAAATTGGATTGGGTGGAGAGGGGTTGTGGTTTGGTAGCCTAAGGATCTCATCGCTGCTTTTTGCAGATGATGTGGTCTTGATGGCATCATCGGTCCGTGACCTCCAGCACTCACTGGA
>JAODLL010051904.1:8051-19232 GCA_026546735.1 Forbesichthys agassizii
CCCCCCCCCCCCCCCCCCCCCCCCCCCCCCCCCCCCCCCCCCCCCCCCCCCCCCCCCCCCCCACCAGATACGGGTCATTCCGCACAGCGGTGAGGCCGGAGAGAGGCCAGAGAGACGCCGTCCACCGACGAACGCTACTGTTGTCTGCGGCTGTTCCTCATGCACAGCTGCTTTCTCTCTCTCTCTCTCTCCCCCTCTCTCTCTCTCTCTCTCCCCTTCCCGCTCCCCCCCACCCCACCCCCCCCCCCCTTCTCTCTATCGACACAATGCAGCACTGTCTCAAGATCCCTGCTTTAGCCCTGAAAGCTGACACCATGGCAAGTAAAACATCAGAACAAAGAATTCCCATCAGTTGTTTGTAATAGTTAGACCTGTGTAGTTTTCCCTCTCTTTCATATGAAAGGTACAGGGGGGAAAAAAACACATTTTATGATTTAAAATGCTTTTTTTTTTTTTTCCAAAGGAAGAATTCCTGTTCATAGATATAATGCTCAGAAATGACAGCATTTATTTTAAGAGCACACAACACAACAGTAGTGTTGGTAGAGTGGCTTTAATAGAAGGCATGCATTCTGCCAGCGCAAGAGGCAATTCACAGACAGTATCTTATATATCGGCTATAAAAATGAACATCCTTCATAGCAGAGCAAACAAACACTCTGGCCGAATTGAACGGGTCAGTTCAATTGGCTCCCGCGTTTCCCGGTGTACTTTTCGGTAGCGTTAGTTAACACCTCGAGCCGTGTACGATAAGAAAAGGTAAACCGCCAATCGATTGCGTTGGTCTGGATGAGGGACAACACACGCAGATAAAGCAGGCCGAATTGATCCCAGGAACCTTTCAGGCTGGCCGTGTGTATTGCGTACTACACAAGCATACCATATACCCTGCGGGAGATAGGGTAGGTGGGTTAAGAGCAAATACAGTTCTACCTACACAAACACAGCACCATAGCAACAGGTTCTACAATGCATTGGGAGGAGGGGGAGGGTGGGTGGGTGGGGGGGGTGATGAGTGCAAACAAGACAGGTTTTTTGTTGACTCAAGGGGGGTTGTGGGGATGGTGCGCTATCGAATGTCATTTTCAAAGCAAAGGGTTTACCTTCAAAGACCACCTCAAATTTGTAGGTTGGTGCGTTGGAAAACAAGAGGCATCAGGAATAAGACTGAGTACTTGGGTGGGCTGAAACTGTGATAAGTCTACTTGGCAGAGGAATGCTACTGCATACAAACTAAATCTATCTTCTACTTGAACACAGTTTATTTTACACTGTATGCCATTCAGACACAGAAACCAGTGTTTCTTGGTTGTGCGGGTGTACAGTACACTGAGATAGTGAAGCGTCAGCCCCTGGAAAGACAACAAGGCCTTTATTCCAATGGCTGGGAGCTCAGCTTTGTGTGAACAGGTGTGATGCTGGAGCTACGTAGGTGGCATGTCAGTTTTATCACGGAGAACAAGAATATCTGTCATGCTGAATATGTGGATCCTGATGTAGGAGCATGTCCACACAATGAAGATAATTCATTACTTAGGTTTCCTAAGTATCTAATTAATATATGAATAAACCGGCAATTCTAATTATTATGCAAGTGGTGTTTTTCTCTTCAGCAAGGAAAGTTAATTGGCCTTTTTTTTCTTATTTTAAAAGGTTGACTCAATTTCACATTAGACTTTCATATTCAAAACGGTTTTATTCAATGAATAACACATTTATATATGATTTATGTTTTATTGCCGGGGGAGTTGATGTACTGCAATTCATTCTTGTGACTGATTGCTTTTAAGGTTTACTGCATTTGGTGAAGTGTGCCAACTCCATTCTCTCCCAAATAACTTTCCTAATAAGTGTATTCTATTTCAGCAAGGGGCAGTAATGTTTGTAGCTCTAGAAAGGAGCCCTTCTTTTATTTTACCTCTTTACAAAAATAATAATCTCGATTTCCTTCAGGAGAAGCGTTTTAATGTTTATTTTAATATATAAGCTCTGAACATCAGACATAACACCTGTTTCCAACATGGTTCCAATTGTTCTAGGATTTCTCAAACTATGAAACAAACAAGAATAAAAATAAATCTTCGCTAGTATATCACCAGAATTATTTAAGGTAATCATTGACGAGAGATAAGGGATTTTATCTCAGTCATGCTCACTTTAGTTACAAATGTTTAGCCAAGACGTGATAAAATCTCTCTCCTCTACTACGGCCCTGTAGTTCCTTCCGACACAGGAACCAAGTTCCTTCCTATCTAAAAGTGGTAGTCACACCTTAGTCAAACAAATACATGCAGCTGCCTTTTTGACCTGACACACGAGGTCCTGTGTGTACTGACGGTCCTGTGCCTGACCTTATCTGTCAGTGATAATCACATCCTTACAGGATGTTCTGGAAGCTTGATTCAACAAACGTTCTTTCTCTTGCATTCTTTCATACAGCCTTTTAAACATTGATCAAGCCACCATTAGAGGCTGGCTGCAACATTTGGCACACCTTGCAGAGGATGAGAACTGCGCTCACTTTCAAACAGATAGCTATACTTTCAGGGGGTACATCCCCCTTGTCTACATTTACCCTGTAGGCGTAGAAATCCACGAGAGTGACGTCTAAATTGCAACCTGGAATCTGTGTGTTTTATTTCGGCAAATGTCCATATGCTTCATTACAATGAAGACAAATCTCACGACAAACGCAATGGAATTACTCCTCCTGTTGCAGACTAAAGCAGAACCAAATGCGCACTCAACGGGGTGCATTTACGTGCTTCTGGCCCCCAGACCGGACCACCAGCTGTCAAGGGGAACATGAGACCTCGTGTCGGGCAAATGTCAAGCTGGAACTGTGATTATCTTTCCCGCCCCCCCGCCCCCTAAATAAAGGCCCTGCATCTGGGGGAGCGTGGGGGAGGTGAGTGACGGCTGATAACCCTTCGTGGTTCTGGAAAACTTTAACAAGGCTCCGCTTTTTCCTCTTTGCTTGGCCTAGCTGGGTGTGGAGCACCTTGGCCCTGAAACCGCTCCCACTCATATGTGGCGAGGCGCGGTCGCCCACGGCTACTCTTCCTCTTTACACTTGCAATTAGGCATCTGTACCTCTAGCAACATTCCACTGTTTTCAGGAGTAAGTATTGTCTACAGAGTATGCATGTGTACACTACGCTAGACACAAAGCTTACGTTGTTCTGCCTCAGTCCGCTCCCGTGTTGCTTGTGTGTGTGTGTGGGAACATAATAGCCTTTCCCGCGTATAAATAAAGTAATACTCCTGTCCTCCTGTCTGCGCTCTGGCTCAAGAGCGCCTCGGAGACGCCGCGCGCGTCCAAGCGGTTGATTGACTTGTATTCATTAGCACGCTTGTCTCCACGCCGGAAGGCCTCTGTGCATGCCTGCCATTGTGAGGGCTGTGCAGAGTCCTGCTCCATGAAGCAAGCGCTGTGTTGGCGTAATTACATACAGTGTAGTGCAGGGCTGCAGTCTGGCAGGCAGCTGTACAGTACAGACCGGTGAAGCCTTCCCTCCCCTGCTTAAATGCACATGTCCCATATTCTACGTCTAACAATACAGACGCATTGGAAGGAGTTATTTATAATGTAGAGTCTACTGTGCAAATTAGCCCTTGCAATGTATAAGGGTGCTTTTAGAGTCGCTGCCTGTCAGTGGCTGTGGTGGAGGTGGGTCCCTTACAACATGTAGAGTGCACCTTGAAGTTCCTTCAATAGCTCTATATGAGCGTAATGACTATTATTATTATTACAGATAAACACAGTGGTGAAAAATGTTTTTCAATCAGACACCGTGCCAATAATTCGTGCGCGTGCGTGCGCACATGTGCGTGTGTGTGCATTACGCACACACAACATGCACGCGCAGCAACGTGAACTCAGATCAGCGTGAGTCCTCAAGCGGCTAGCTGCCACGGCAGGCAGTGATCAAGTGGCTGAGAATGAACAGGGTTATTTCATGTGAGAGCAGGTGATGTGGCTGTCGGCAGGTGCCCCGCCCGACTCCCACGGCGCCACGGTTACCAGACAAGTGGCGCGCACCCCCCCCCCCTTCCCCTTCGACGAAGTGCAGGCCCCATACGGTCCTCTCGGCAGATAAAACGGCAGTGGAGTCAAAGGTGTCGCGAGATGTCGAGTGTGTCAGCCAGCGTTTATCAACGGTATCTTTCAAATGTGTCTGTCTGTGGAAGGCAAAGTATGCCTTTGAAATGCACGCAACAGATGAGGATTTCATTCTATGGGCCGAGTTGTCATGTAATATCGATAAGCATTAACGGCTACCAGATAATTTCTCTGCCGTGGAAAACCCTTACCACAGCAATAGCGTTTTCTAACTCGTACTCATGTCGAGTAATTGTTTTTTAAGTATTGAATTAATTATCGCATTCCGCTCTTTCTAACTCAATAAATTATCATTCGATTCCAATATGTGAGCCCCTCTGCATTGAGACCCATTGTGTCGATAGCCATAAGAGCCCTAATGTTCTTCATGCTTTCAATCAATTAGGCCCAATTAGACATACCCCTGACAGAGGTGCACAGATGAACTAATGAAATACTCAGTCAAGCAAGACAGTATCATTAAGAGGGCCTTGGAATTGGCTTTGAGTCCAATTAGTTAAAAAAAAAAAGAAATACTGTTTTGTAACCTGTGCATTACAGTAGGCTTCAGAGGCTATCTAGTCCTTGGTCGTGGTTCAAATGTGAGGAGCAAGGAGCTGCCCGTGTCAGGTTTAGTTGCTCTGTCTCCCACTGGGACCACTTAAGATAAAAACATACCATGTACATCCATGGCACTGCGAAATGCTTTCAGCTGTACTGTGTTAGTTACTGTTTTGTGCTAGAGAAATAGAGTGTAGTTGAGTTATGAGATGGTTTGTAGCCACTAAGGGCTGTACTCTACTATACTGACACAGTGTAAAGCCCCGGAACCACTGCAAGCGACTTAGCAGCGACGAGCGGCGACAGTCGAAATAATGTTTTGGCGACAGTTAGTGGGCGGGTAGCGAGTTAAACAAATCTCAAACTTAAGGCGATACGATTGAGGCGACTACCAATGAGAGCTAAAGATATCGTTGACTGACAGATTGACTGAAACATACATAGAAAACAAGCAACCAGTGTTCAGCTACAAAGCGATGTGTAATGAGCGGATCTTGACTCTCCTCAAAAGATAGAAACGTTACCGGGGCTTCAAGGAATGGGAAGCGTCCAGTCCAGTTCGGCTGCATCTCCAACAGCGGCATTGGCATTCTCTGCTCAGCAGAGTTGTAGAAGAGTAATAATGCCCTTGCAGGATTGGTTACCGCGGGGGGCTTTTTGTGGAACAGGCCAACTCAGCTACACTGGATCCCACCATCCAGTCCATCAAGGAGATAATAACAAGAAGAAACCCCCCGCCAGACTCGCATAATGGTCTTCACCTGGTGGTCACAATGCTAAGCAGGCTGCTCAGGACAAAAATACAATTGAAAGCTATAATCTTATTTCAGAGGATGTAATTGAATATATATGCCGACATGCTGTGGCTAGGAAGTGTTACAGTGTGAACAGATGGTAATTAACTGCAGTATGAGCCATGTATCTGATGTTAAGACCAAGCACCGAATACATTAGCATTAGTGCCGTTTCGTCTGGTCTCAATATTACCTTTGAGCATTTCTAGTCAGCAACTACCATTTCTAGTCAGAAAGGAAAACAACCTTTTTTTAATTTATATTCCTCTGAAAGCTTTGCACTTTCAATATAGCTTGATGACTAAAAAGTGAAACTGCTTAAAAAACACACCATGGCACATTTGTGATATATAAAAGAAAAATTCTGTTAAAGAACAAAGAAGGAAATATGAATTTTTCTAGGTCTAAGGTTATCTCTTATGTCAGATGGGAGGGAAAAAAACATCTTCCATCTAACAGGGATATGCTGGCCAATCAAATTTTCACAGCTACTGGGGAATCTGATCCGTTCCACTAATCTATAATCCTATTTCCTTTTATACGCATATATTGGCAAGGCGACTGTGTTTGGCAGGGCGGGCCCCTATGTTCACTGGGTGAAGACTCGTGGGACACAGGCTAACGGGCAGAAGAGAGGTTATGGATGCAGTCTCAGCACTTAACGGGGACTAGAACAGGTACCATCTGTAGGGTTCCTCCCCTCAGTGTAAAGCTACACTAGCTGCTGGCCAAGTGGTTTGCTCCAGCGGCGCTAAAGGATCGGGTTGCTGGCACTTAACAGATAATTTATCCCGATCTAAATCGGCGCGTCGTGTGGCCATATGTACATCAATGCACATGTCAATATTAGCTGCAACAGCCATCTGTAATGAACTAGGATATATTCTGGAGGGAATATAGTGGATCTGTAGTGGTGGCATGAGTTTAGGTGGCATATCTTATATATGCCACAGACTATACATGTTGGATAGGCTCATATTAGCAAACCATACTTATATGATGGCATAAACCTACGTCTAGGTAAGATGTTTTATTGTGGACCAATTATAGTGGATCTGAACACCTGTGCTACAGGTTAAACAAATACAGGCAATGAAAGTTCATCTAGCAATGAATCCCTTTTGTTGCAAGATTCAAGAGAAGCTCAGGAACAGTGCATTGACTCAACATTGTTGTTTTAATAATATCATTCAATATAATTATTATATCATATTAAATCATATACTAAGAACATATTTATAATAATGGCCATCACATACATGTCGTTAATGCATTTACCTGTCAGGGGCATGGATCAATTGACATTGAGAGTAAACTAAAGCTAATGGTCGTAAAAAAAACTTCAATGAGTACATTTTGTCATACAATATAACACATGAAGTTACATGATGGAAACATGAAGACACCCAAAAACCAATAAACCTACAGTATATCACATGGAAGAACTAGCCGGGATGGACATGAATGTGGTGGGCCTTCCCCTTCCGCTGTATAGCAAAGGCTTTTTAAAGACGTCAAACTTGCACAGTTACTCTAAAATCCACAACATTCATCACAAATTTTGACCAGACAAAATATGTGTCAGAGATCTGAGTGGAAATCGATGAGCATCAGATTTGCTCAAAGATGTTGACATTTACTTCAGATCAGAGTCACAGGGTCCGCCGTGGCTGAAGACGTTTTTCTAAAGATAAGGTTGAATATTTTTGCCAATCGGGCAGAAAGCAAGTCTCGGGAGTTCTGCTTTTGCAGAGATCAACAAATTTTAGAGAAAAAGCCCCATTATATATGAGCAAATACATTTATTTTGCCAAAACACAAACATAATTCACCTCCCCAAACTTCCCCAAGCGATGACAATACAGCTTTAAGAGAATAGATAGGGATTGAAGTCATTATTAAATCTTCCCACAGACACACAAGCGGTACGTTTGGAATTGTTATGGGCTGTTGGATTTGTTATGGGAAGCATCCTAATCTTTGCCTTCACTTGCCGCACTGCATTTTGTCGACCTAAGGACCGGGTGTGAACTTCTGTGCACGGCCGGGCTTCTTTCACCAGTGAAGAACTGACGTCTCATCATGGAAAACGATCACGTCACATGATCACATGATCACTGTGGCTGCACTGTACGTGAAGCTAGTAGCAATCACACGAGCAGAGATGGGAATGTAGCTTATTTTCCATATTCATGGATGGTCTTTTAAACACTCCAGCAATAGATGTTTTATACAGTTGAAGATTTAATTTGGAAGCCCAGGTTTTACTATGCTAGTTGTTTCGTTTGCAGGAACAAAACCTCTAGCATAAATGGCGGCCTTGTCCCCTTGTTGACAGCTGGTCTGAATAACAGGGGACAGCATGTGCAAGCATCTCCCTCAGGCCAAGCTCTGTTTGGCAGTGTGTAGGAGCCTGCTTTTAACCACCAGCGCTGCCGCGCCTATCTACTGTATGATACGCACACACACACATACATGCATACACGGGACATATACATTAAGTAGCGGTGCGGACAGAGGAGAAGAGGAGAGGGATCCCTCCTGCCTCTGCCCCGGCTGACATCTCCTCTGCTCATTAACAGCCCTTCTCTTCTTCTTTCAAGATTCAGTCCGAGACCGAGACCAAGGCAGGAGGAGGCCAAGACCGAGACCAGAGGGTCTAGAGACCAAGACGAGATCAAGACTTTGACAAGTCGAGACCGAGTCTAGATCGAGACCAGACAAACCAGCAACCTTCAGTCCAACACCGAGACCACTACATTATCCTGCACTCACTCATCCATTGCTGCCCCCCCCCCTGCCCCCCCCCCCATTATTTTACCCACACGTCAGGAACACCTTCCTCTGCGGAGGGAGGTTTTATTGCTACAAGCAGCTCTAACTAGACCAGACTTGTGGCTGCTTTAGCAAATATATTTGAGCTAGCATCGTGATGCTGACACTGGAACAGGGAGAAACTGAAAATGAAGTGTAATAAAGATCAGACAATACAGTGACTACTGGAATGTGGCTGTTTTTGAACAGCTTCACCCAGTAAGCCAAGGATATGTACTGTACTAGTGGTACACAGATGTACTATAGAGCTGGCTAAGATATGTATTAACTTGCAGCTCTGCTAAACAGTCAATAACTAAAAGTACCTCACAGGTGTGTGTGTGTGTGTACACACATATACACACATCACACACAAAAGTAACGTTAAACCGTTGTTAATTTATTCCCTCTGGGTCAGTAAATGTCTTCACTTTAATTAGCTGCAAGTGCTGTAATGCTTTATTTAATAGTCTCAAATGTGTAATAATCTTTCCCATTTCCACCCACTGGAAATCAAAATTGTAAGGTTGAGGGGGATTTAAAACGCCAATAATGTTTAATTAAGCAACCGTAAAGAGGTTGTCGGTGAGTGGAATATGGCCACAGTGAAAAAAGTAATAATTATATTATAAAAATGTTTTATACCTCAGCCAAGCGAACAAAGACAGTCAAGGTCGGTACGAGTACCAGAAATACACGATGAAAACTCAGTGAGGAGAAACGGGCCTGGATCTTAGGAGGCTAAGGAGTGGCAGCGCAGGGAAATGGACAGGAGGTGGGATGGTGGTGGGTGGGGGGAGGGCTCCACTGGGGCCGGTCAGCCTTGAAGAAAGAGGGTCTTAAGAAGGGCTGTTAATGAGCAGAGGAGATGTCAGCAGGGGCAGGGGCAGAGTCTGCGCCCTGTTGGAGGGCTCCCTCTCCTCTGCTCCTCTGTCCGCACCGCTAGGTAAGTAGCGCCGCGCGGCACGACGCTACTTAGCGCAGTAATGCAGCACATTATGGCTGGGCCTGAGCCCCGCAGAGCATCTGACAGGTGGGGGGGGGGAGTTCTATAGCCAGGGAAAGCGGGGGCGCTCTGACCACTAATGGAAGGCTGTTGAAAAGACATGAGAGGGGAAAAAGACTGGGTGGCGGGGTGTAAAAAATAGAGAGAGAGAGAGAGAGAGAGAGAGAGAGAGAGAGACCCCCGTGTGACTCCGCGACTCACGAATGTCTCCCGTTGCCGTGGCCGGCGTCCAAAGCTAAATGACACAGCGTGCGCTAACACCAGCGTGCGCTAACACCAGCGAGCGGTGAGTGGCTCTTTCCGGCTGAGAGGGTCGTTACAGGCCAGGCTAATTAGCGGTTGTTGTCTGCAGCTAAGAGCAATATCAATCCGCCTACCGTTCCTCATGGTTGAATCGGTTGCCATAGTAGAGCGAAGCCTAGAAACATGCCTGCCTTCTGCTCTCCATGTAGCTATGTTCTACATGCAAGACGTGGGCGGCCATTACTGTAGATGGTGGTCGTCAGCTCGGGTGAGGGCTCGACTTCTTTACGCCTCCCCTGGTGGGGTTTCTGTGGGGGCCACTGGTGGGGCTCCTGGTTATGCTCCTGTGGGGGTTCTGGTTGAGCTCCTGTGGAGGTACTGTGGGGGTCCTGTGGGACCCTAGAACAGGGAGCGCCACCTGCTGCCAGACGTAGGGATAGGCCATATGTTTGCCGGACAGCGTGTAGGACTGGACCGATATGATCAAACGTCACTGACCGACTGACCGACCTTGTTAAAAAGCGCAGGCGCTACATTCTAGACCAAGAGATCTTTTTTGGGTCAGAGACCCCTTAAAGAGGAGAACAGTTTCCAAGGACTGTTTTTATTTGAGGGCATAATAGTCATTATTGCTAACTTCGAGCTCAAATCAAAACGATATCACTCCGCGGTCCTCTGCGGGGACGCATCACACATCAACATGCATTGTGAACCAAAGCGCAGTGCTGCAGTTTTGTTGACGTTTAAGTTTCTAATTATTACGGAGGACTGCAGAGCGACGCTTTGATTTGAGCTCGAAGTTAGAAAGAATGACTGACCCAGCCTTTAAGCATATGCTCAGAGACATTATATAAGATTATAAGGACTTTGATATGCTTCCTACCATATATTCTTAGAGGCCATTGGAACTATTTGAAAATCATATTTTCTCAATTTAGCTAGTTTGATCGGATCTTCACTTGATTTTGTCTGACAGGTATTTCTCCATGCTTGCTCACTGCAATAATTTCACTAATAGTTAATATATCAAGCTAGCTAGCAGCTAAATGGTTTGTTGTGACCTGCATGAATTAATTGATTCATGACAGATTGACGTGATGTGTCACAATCAAGTTAGAGGTTTTATTAGCCAAACGCTTAAGTCGTGTATAACTAATTATATATAATTATCTATTAAACCACTTTGAGAACCACTGTTCTAGACAGTAGGTGGTGGTAATGCACCATGTAGACAGTAGGTGGCGGTAATGCACGACATGCAACAGTATTGCACACTTCATAAAACCCACTCTGATGCATGTCCACAGCCAGCTGAACTAAGCTTGCCTAGTTTTTACTTGTTTATTTATGTTAGTTTTATTTTGAAGGCAGGGATATTTACATACACACACACAATTAATTGAAAAGATGATGTTCCGTGGTATGCCTATGAGATGCCCACGTTGCGGCGCGTATGTAAACATATCATCAACAACATTGTGACTATCGCGACATGACACATTATTATCATGGGGAGAAATTGTACCATTGAACCATGGACAATACGGCATTCAACAGCCCAGAGAGAGAGAGAGAGAGAGAGAGAGAGAGAGAGAGAGAGAGAGAGAGAGAGAGAGAGAGAGAGAGAAAAAACAAAACAAAAAAAAAAAAAACTCGAGAGA
>JAODLL010051915.1:0-19226 GCA_026546735.1 Forbesichthys agassizii
TTCAGTGAGAGAGAGAGAGAGAGAGAGAGAGAGAGAGAGAGAGAGAGAGAGAGAGAGAGAGAGAGAGAGAGAGAGAGTGAAAGAGCTGCTATGACGTGGTTGTACAGACTGACAAGACAAGAGGGAAATGAGTGAAGGGTTACTGTAATTCTGCTTGCCAACTGTGTCCCCCACAAAGTCTTCCATTTGTGTCGCCACAGCATTACAGCGGCGTGCGGAAGGGCCGTTCCACTGTTGCACGAACAGAACATTCCATTTTAATATTGCTGTAATGCAGTTTGACGGTATTTAAGTTTGTTTGTATATTTGGAAATATGTGTACTAGTTTTAATGTATATTGAACAAGAAACAACAAAGGTTATGCTTAAATATGTATATGTAACAAATCATGTTAAATGTACTGTAAATTGTAAAATTGTTTCAGATTTATGTGACCATGTTGGGTTTGCAATAAAAGAAGTTTAACTTTATTACACCATTTTGCATTGAGTAGTGTTATCTGTGTTACACCATATTCCATTGAGTATAGTGTTTGTATTTTGTTTGAACACACATACAAACTATTAGTTAAAGTGCAGCTAAAGACTAAATCCTTATTTTGCTGCATTGCAATTATTGTAGAACTATCTCTTAATACAGCAGTGATTCCAATGAAATTTCTGCTGCAGTCAGCACTGTCAACACAAACACCTCAAGTCAGAATGCACTGGAGTTAATGAACATTTGCGTAAGAGTTTTCTTGATTGGCAGGGGTATGAGCTAGTGACGTTGTGGATCAGTGGAAAATAGACTTCAACCCTCCTCAGTACATCAGAGGCCTTGCACAACAATGACTGCGATGTACTGTGAATGCCTTATTGTGCGTAGAGTGCTGTGTTTGCTAGGGTGTAACTTGTGTTTAGTAGCTAACATCGTCAGCTGTCTGCAGATAAAAGAATGAGGCCACTTGAACAGATAGTGATGCCTTGCAAAGGTCAACTGTTTGAACCTATTGTTAGCTTTTAATGGAATTAAGAATGTCACTCATATGTGATAGCAAACATTTTTGTCAATTACAAACAGTCCTCAATGTTGCATACGCAGGGATATCTGAACAACGACGCCTAGCTTTCTTCTGACTACATGTTTGTGTAATGTGTGTGAATGTGTCTTGCACCGTCAGTCACATGACACATTCTTTTTCAGTATTTTTTCCAAGTACAGCTCAAGTTTTGCTTGGTTGTAATTCTGTCAAATATTTATTGGTGTCACAACTAACCAAATTCACCTTAAATGTGACCTCCTTAATGTCTAAAGTAATCCTGACATGAAAAGGCCCCACATTATCTATTCTGAGCCACCATATATACAGTACATGCCATGTTGTGCCTTATGCTCACATAATTAAGGCTTTTTAAATGGACCCTACAGCTAGACTAATGTTGATTTTTGTTTGTTTTTACCATTTTTTACTATTTGGAGTCTCTCCATCCTACCTTGCTTATGTGACTCTACAGTAGGCCTGGTGACACTCTTTGTGATGTGAGTCACCAGCTCAATAGAATGGTCTCTTTACTGTTCAGTGGTTTATATTGCCCCAACCTTTCACTTGCAGTGTAATATGTAATATTATTTTCTGTTGTAGCCTGTTTCCCACTTGACACCCACTGCATATTAACTATCCATTCAAGAAGGGTTGAATCATAAAAAAAGAAAAAAGGGTTTCATTGTGATATGCTTAAAAATGTATAAAATGTTGCTATGGGATGTGGCTTACTTTTTTAAGTAGGCATATTAAAATATTTAAAATTCTTAAAACCACATAATGCAGAAGAGATAACTCAGGCAGCCAATTTAAATTGTAGATTAGAGCCTGCAGCTTCATGTCCATTGATTTTGAAGATCAATGATAATAAGGGTTATGTAAACACAAAAATTGCATAGGCAGTCACTGATTAATCAATTAAATAAAGTCAAAGTACAGTATGGCTGTCCACTGGAAGCAGTATAGGGTGGTCTGTACCAATGCAGGGTGTGATTTAAACATATTGTTCCTAGACCAACATATTTTAGGTAATTATTGGCTAGTTTTTCAATGTTGGCAAACTAAATAATTGTGCTTGCGCTAATAACTATCCAGGACAGTATTGACCGTATGGTACACCTATTTGTGTAATTATATGTGTGTTACTAATAGTAAACTATTGAACTGCATTATGTGCGTGCTTGGCCTAATATGTAATCACACATTGCCATCTATAGGTCATGTTAAACAATTACAATTACAGTTACAGTTACAGTGTTAATATATTCTATTTCATTGTCGCCGCACATTAAGCCTCCAGGAAATATATAATTTCTGATATAGCCTAACACCTTGGAACAGTGCAGCAGTAGAATCCTCTCCTATCATAATCTGCCATTATTGTTGACCCCCCCACACCCACACACTGTAAACCTGAAATTCAAAATGAACGCTAAGGTCTGTCAAATATGCTATTGTCTCTACATACACAAGAGGACGCTGTTTGATATACAGTATTAAATTCTTCCACATTTTAGCTTTATATTAATAGGCATATCAAAGTCTTTTAGCCCTACGCGGAGGTTAAAGTTATGTAGCCTAATGATTATAGTCTCTATAAATATGTATTTTTATCAAGTGGCCAGGCTACTGTCGGTCGCAATGTAGACTATTTGCTTTTAACTTGTGTTCTTTAAATTGTTCTCCCTTGAGCTTCCCAACAGGAATGTCTCGGCACTGACGTCACTAGTTGCCGCTAGTTTCAGTATAACTAGCGAAGGCAGTTGAGTCACTTTAACCCCGACTCTCTTTTCCAAACTCGTTAGAACACTATCCTTATCTTAACATGGAAATAACAAAGAATTATAATTAAGCCTATAATTAGAATTCGCATAGCATTATTGTCAACGAAATTGAGGAGCAATCCTGGCGGTAGACTAGTCATTCACCAGTAACATACACCAATTAAGTTTAATTTAACTAAGTGCAAACTAGCCATATAGGCCTACTACATACATACACACTGTAGGCCTACATACACCCAGAAATATGCATACATAGGCCTACTATTAGGCTACAACCATACAAGTATTCCCGCCTATAGGTTATGGACCTACAAATAAGCTATAAGAAGGCCTATACACACATACATTGACTAAATAAAAATAAAAGATAATCCTTAGCATTTAAAACATTGCACTGAGATATTACATATAGGCATAGGCATCTTAAATCATAATGGTGTGCTCTAATGCTTTTCATACGCAAAGTCTAAACTTTACATTTAACTGAGCTGAGCCTTGATCATCACTCATAGGCTTAACTGGCACTTTTAAATGTCAACAAAGTCATGTTGTCAAATAGCATAGTTTTTAATGCAATGCACTAACTACATTTATATGCTGCAGTCTAGGATACTTCTCAGTGAAGCTGGAGTGTTGAAGGCTGATTGGGTAAGAATATACTTATAGTTGGTGTCTGTTACTTTATTTATAACCAGAATAATTTATAATCTAGAAGTAGCACCATTCCCAGTTCTCCTTCTGTAGTATATTTAACCATCATGCTGAAAACATCTTTGGCAATGTTTAACAAATAAGATTATCATTATGTTGTTACTGATTGATTGTTATTGTCAAAGTGTGTTTCCATTAAGAAAAGATAATGAGGTTACAGATTATGGTGGTCACACACGACTGTAGTAGCCTACATTTCAGTTTGCATCATGAAACCATTTTATTTTGCAAATATTCAGAATAATCTAATCAAATATGCTTAGAATATTTGAAAAAAATATAGTCTATTTTTGAAATAAAGTATCCTAGATACGTAACTTAAATTGTTAGCATTGTACACATCTTTTTATATGATTGTATTGTGTAGAAGACTATTGACAAATTAAACATCAACGGTATATAATATTAATTCAACGGTATATAATATTAATTCAACATGAGACTGACTAAAGAGTTTGTAATTTCTGGATATATTTTCAGTTAGTGTTGATGTGCAAGTATTTATAACTGGTCCATAAAAACACAGAACTTTTGTTAAATCCTTAATTCCATACCTCAGGTAATTCCTTACCTCAACTACGAGGGTCAAACTAGCCTATTTACATTATTTTCTACAAATCTTATTTCTCCTCAAAACAATTTTATAAAATGTGTTGTTACTGTCGTTACCTAGTTTATATCAAATTAAATTACAAAAAATGTTCTTTGGGAAATTACCAAAAAAAGGAAAAGAAAACTGTCTGATATAAGATATAATATGTAGATAGACCGTATCCTATAGTTTATGGATAAAGAGGGTTTGTGTTGTTATTGATTTAATATAGTTTAGTTACTGAGGACTAAAAAGACTAAACTTTCCTTCGTTTCCCATTGGTGAGTTTAGTTTAAGTGGGTGGAGCTAAACAAGTGCCCGTCCAAAACAAGGAACGCGCACAAGGCACAAACACGAGCAGGAAAGGCCAAGACTTTGAAGAGTTGTAAAGCCGTGGCCAACAAAAAAACGTCTGGAGGAGAAGGCGCATGGATCGAAAAAGAAAATTACATATCTAATCGGAACAATCCAGCAGCGGGGCCTGAGGTATGGAAGGTGTCACTGCACACAAGTCATAATGTAAATATGTTACATTGCTGATTGTACGGTAGTCGGTTTGAAAAGAGGCCACATTCTAACGAAAGCGATTTAAATGTGCGGTTTATGTAGCATAATTTACATTATCACACTTCAAAGAATGTTGTTCTTACATAGAAAAACATTGACTGTCAGCTCATATAGCCTACAATACAGTACATAGACACCCTTGCTGTTTTGAGGCATAGTAGTAGGCTAGTACACTTGATTCATTTTCGATGAGTATGGCACAAAAATTAGCCGGTTTAATGTGCGTGTGTATTCTGCTAGTATTAATATACTATGATGCGCTTAAATTCTAAGAGAAAAAATTCTTTACAAAGAACTATATAATTGTAGCCCAGTACTTATACGAACAGAATTGAGGACATATGTTACAGTAGTTGACTGTATCTGTCCTCAGTCATAGGTGGTTGATCATGGACCTCAGACATGAGAACGAAAAGATGAACTTTGACTTCCCAAGAAACCCCTCCTACAGTGAACCCCAGGGAGATGCGGTCCTGAAAGCCTCCCCTGTCAGAATCACAGGTAGCCACAGTCCGTCTTAATACCGTGCAAGATTATTAATATTTTTATGGTTCTGGCTTTCATTAAGGTTGTGACAGCATTAACAGTAGTTAGTTCTTGGACATAATGACTTACAACTTTGTAAAAGGTTTTAACTAATCTTGTTTATACTTGCACATTAACAAAAGAGCTCCAGGTATCACACCGTTAGTGTTACACAGTAATATACTTTGGCCAGTGTACATTTCTATTTTTCTTATCATCATCACAGTCTGCAAAAACGATGACAACAATGTTCAGCTAATGTCATACATTTGGTCTTAGTAGGAAAGACATTTTTGTCCATGTTGGCAAATTTCACTTAACTGTACAGCCACATTGCACCTATTGTTACTAATTTGTGAATGTACAGGTGCAATAGCTGCTACACCTAAATAAAATAACTTACTAAATAACTCCAAGCAGGGAAGGGAAATTGTTTTGCTTTCAAAACCTCAAATCAACTTAAGTTTGTACAAATGACCTCATGAAGCCCAGGATTTGATCCACAGCTGTGCCTGTTATTATTGCATGTTATTTAATGCTTGGTAAACTCTTTAAAATAAAAAGTGCAAATTAAATTGCCTTGTTGAGCAGTACCTCAACACATTGGAACCATACAATAATGGAACTCAACTTAGATGCAACACAAATCTCTACACAGAACACAAGACAGGAAAGAGCTCAGCAGTCTCTTATTTGCCTTATTCATCACAACCGTGTTGCCTTTTCTAACATTACAATATTATATTATAGCTCTTTTCTGACATGTTGCCAGTGATTGAAGTTCAACAATTGCATAATCATGGCTTTTTAACTACATTGTGCACTAGCCTGAGCCTGGCTTGAATAAGCATAACGTGTTTGATCCTCAATCACATTGGAGTAACGCATTAAGCCCTTAAGTGTGACACATTTATTCAAGTTTAGCCTTGATAGAGGTTGATTCTTGGAACACCCTTGCTGATCTCTGACTAATTCCAATTTATTCAGTACTAAGATAATTTAACATCTGAGAGACCACATATGTCGTAAACTATAAATGCCCAGACACAATTACGGGCGCAACCTATTTTGTGCAGGACTCCAGTGTTAATGTTGTCATGTTCAGTGTTACGACGACGACGACCACCAAATAGGCCGTCACAATATAATTCACAGTGAGCTCCGTCACGCACCCATAGCTAATAGTTCACATGGGCCTCTGGGAGATGTAAACAACGTGGTCACAGTAAGGGTTTCGATCATTTACTGTGTTGTTTCCCCACTGCGCTCTGTGCCTGTGCAGGATGCACCTGGCTCGTGCTAATAGCGGCCATCGTGGCCTCGCTAAGCGGCCTGCTGCTTGGCTACGAGATGGGCCTGATTTCAGGGGTCTTGCTGCAGCTGAGAGGCCTGCTCTCCCTCTCCTGCCTGGAACAGGAGGTCCTGGTGGGTTCCCACCTGCTAGGGGCCCTGCTCATCTGCCTGGCCGGGGGGCCCTTCTTGGACCGCTACGGACGCCGCTGCTCCATGCTCCTGAGCGCAGCCCTGGTGGTGGGAGGAACAGTAGCGCTGGTGGCCGTCACCTCCCTGGTGCCGCTGGCGCTTGGCCGTCTGGTGGTCGGCATGGGAACGGCGCTGTCGGGAACGGCGGCATGCCTGTATATCGCCGAGATCTCGCCGCGGGAGCGCAGGGGCCTGCTGGTGACGCTGTACGAGCTTATGGTGGTGGTGGGCGTGCTGCTTGGCTTCGGCTGCAGCTATGCCTTCGCCGGACTGTCTGACGGCTGGAGGTACACCTTCGGCCTGGCCGCGCCCCCCGCGCTGCTCCAGGGCAGCGCTCTGCTGCTTCTGCCGCCCAGCCCGCGCTTCCTGGTGACACGGGGCCACGCGGCGCAGGCACGCACGGTGCTGGCGCGGCTGAGGGGTGACGACGGCAGCGGCGGCGGCGAGGCGGAGAAACACGTGGAGGAGGAGCTGCGGGACATCCAGGCGTCGCTGCGGGAGGAGTCGCAGCACGGCTTCTGGGAGCTGCTCAGCGGCAAGGCCAACATGCGCGCACGCGTGCTCACCGGCGCCGCCCTGGTTTTCCTGCAGCAGGCCACGGGGCAGCCTAACCTGCTGTCGTACGCCTCGCCGCTGCTCCACGCCGTGGGCTTCCACAGCGACGCCGCAGCAACGCTGGCCTCCACTGGCTTCGGCGTGGTGAAGGTGGTGGGGACCGTCCCCGCCGTGCTCCTGGTGGACCGCCTGGGGCCCCGGAGCTTCCTGTGCGTGGGCGCTGTGGGCATGGCGCTGTCACTGGTCACGCTTGGCGTGGTGACGCTGCAGAGCCAGACGCACCTCACCAGCCTGTGCCAGAGCGCCAACCACACACACGGGGGCTTAGGTGACTACAACCACACCTCCTCCAAGGTGGACTACCCCCACGGGGAGCTCCTAGTCGGGGCCTTGCCGGCGCGCTGGAACGGCTCAGAGCGGCCCGTGGATGCGGGCCTGGATGTGGACGGGCTTGGGGCGTCGGGAGGAGGCAGACGTCACGAGATGTCCTCCTCGCTGAAGTGGGTGTCGCTCGTCAGCCTGCTGGTGTATGTGGCCGCCTTCTCCGTCGGCCTGGGGCCCAGTAAGTACACCCCCGTTCACCCTGTGGACCTCCGCAGGTCGACACACACTCTCTTGACATGCACCATGTAGAGAAAGATCGCATCTGATATCCATTCAAAGCAGACTTGTTCTTCCTGTTATGACAACGTGAGGTTTTACATTGAGAAATGAGCATCACGCCTTGCCCTGCCCTGCCCTGCCCTGCTGTAAAACTCATTAATAATAATAATAATAAGCATGTGGTGAGAGACTGTTAAGGTGGCATTAGCTTAACAATATGATGTTGTGTCAGAACATTTGCAGAATGTCGTAAGAGTGACCCTATGCTTGAAAGCTTTAAAAAGGTATAGTAAGCGATTGTAAGCTTATACTATTTTTGTCAAATTCACCAAATATCTTTTTACGGAGTGCTAGCTTAAGGCCCCCGATATGCTTGCTTTTGTGCAACGCGTACACGTAGACAAGCGGCTGTATTGCGAAAGGAATTGTTCATATACTTGCCTGCGTACCTTGCGTGTGCTTGGAGGATTTTAAATATATCTAGTAGGGGGAAGATCAGGGCCGAATCATCCCTGGCTGAAACTGGAATATTTTCCTTGACTACCTTCGAATTTCCACAACAATAACCAACATGTCAAAATGTGGAGCGGCATAGACATAATAAAGATAATTAAAAACTACCTCTACAAACTTCTCTTTGAAAATTTCCACCGTTGTTGTTCTTTGTTTAGAAACAGATGTTAATCCGCCTGTCCGATCCTGACACTGCCCCCACGTTCATGTACTGTATTGCATCACGCGTATGCGTACCGTTAATTTCTAAGGACTCGCACAAACTACGTTCCAAAGGAATGCAGGATGCGCACCCGATACACCTGGTAGCCATCTTGCGTACGTGCAATTAAAAGCAAGTATATTGCAGGGTTTAGCGTTCTGTGCGTCCTGGAAAAACAACAGAACACTAGTAGCCTTTGCCCTGCGTTTCAATGTGGGGCAGAGCTTTTGTGGGAGCACCCTACTGTATGGCATTGTAGGGAGAGGCGTTTTTGTTTTGACACTTGCTAACAAACTAAAATATCAAAACAAACTTCCTCAGAAGCTCCACCCCTACATATTGAAACGCATTGTGAAGCCAAGCGGCACAGTTGTGGTGAGCAGTGTTCGCTGTTTATGTTCCTATTTACAGAGCCAGGGCTGTATAGACGTAACCTGGCATGCCAGGTGTATGTCAGACACATCCAGCTTGCAATAGCTGACTATACCTTTAAACTAATGTGATAAAGAACGTATGTGGCTTAATTTAATTTCACAGTGTGCCGAGGCGCATGTATTTACAATGTCCTCACCATCCCCATCTCTCTGTGTATGTCCCAGTGGTCTATGTTGTTCTCAGTGAAATCTTCCCTACGGGGGTCCGAGGCAAGGCAGTATCTGTGGTGTCAGCTGTTAACTGGGCCACCAACCTTCTCATGTCCATGACCTTCCTCACCGTAACAGGTATGTGTGAGAGAGACAGATAGGCGGGGTAATGGTTTATTAACATGCTTAGTGGAATTAGACAAAAGCGACAGTGATGGTACTTTACGTCAAATAAGCTGCATTTCTAGCCCGCATAAATGTTTTACAGGCCACATCCTTAATAGAATGTTCTAGGTATCCATGTGTTGTTTGTGAGCTACACGGACATGCACACAGACACTTCCTGGAAGAGAGAAGATAATTTACAAGCTGAAATGGTGTTCACCTCCCTTGGTATACATTAGTAATCATTACCTTGGTGGCTACATAGATGAAGACCAAAAGATCTAGAGTCAACCACATTAGATACAAGAGTTAGTGCTGTATGGCTTATTATTTATTTGTTCACGCTATAAGTTAATGTTTGCTGCAGTTCCATATCTGGCCACACATTTTTCATAAGAAAACTGTGAAGTCTGTATGGGCAGAGACGTCCACTGCACAGCTTGTGTATTTGAAATGAGCAGATAGAGATGTGTTACGGTAATGTGTGTATATGTATATATATATAACCTCGCCCCAGAGAGGACCTCTGTCAGGGGGTGTCACTATATGACTATGTATTATATATATTTAAATTTTTTTTAAATATATATAAAAATTACATTTAGATTTACATAATTTAGCAGATGTTTTTATCAAAGCAACTAATAATAAATAAATGTGTACACACATGAACGGGCAATCTGTAATGAATTGTAACTGAATATTATGTTAATAATTTCAAATCATGACAGCATCAGGACTACATGCCCTTACCAAAACACATTACCAATATATCATCCAATATAATAGCTGATAACCTAATAATGCTTAATTTCTAAGAAGAGAAAAGACAACATTTAAGGGATAAGAATTGTCATCAGGGTGGGGGGGCGGCAGAGGGGGCCTCACTTGTCCTTGGGCCTGAGCAAAATACACGGTGGGGCTGATACACTGTACAACTTCATGCCCGTTTTCATCCAGATCTCTGAGCTCACTAGTCGGGCCGAAATTCGGCTTGTCGGGCGTCGTTTGCAAGGAGCGATTAACCGAGTCCCAACCATCCGACGTACGATCCGATTAATTTCTGATGTCTGAAATTTTGGTCAGCCGTCTCGCGCACAGCAGAGCAAGCAGAGCCACAAGTCGATTCCCCAAATTCAGTGCCTTTTTTCCTCACTGTGCCTATGTGTGAGAAAGCGCCACGGTGACACTATGCTGATACATAGGCTATGGACAGAAACGAGTGAGGCCGGTCGAGCTGTGGCAACTGCCTAACTGTGTAGGCTAGCATGCTACGTGTTGCAGCATGCTTTTGCCCTGCTAGCATTTTGAAGGCTGCAACACTTAAGTGTACCTGCACCCCAGCTCTGAGCCTGACTCCACCCACTACAACTTCGTCAAGGAGCTGAGTGAGGAGAGGGGCTGAGAGGGGGACCCCCATTAACATTAACATTTGATTATGATGACGTATGAGCGTACTGAGTGCACGGATGATAACCGGCCAGGTCCTGACGTGTAGTTCTGTTTTCAGCCCATAAAATGCAGATCTTTATCAAAATGGGAATTTGATCAATATTAACACCAGCATTGATGTGTCTCATCATAGATCCTTCCTATTACTTTGTTTACAGCTCAAAAAACACATGTTAGGGTGCAGTTACACTGTAAATTCCCATGCACCTTCTTTCCATATAGACTAGACTTACATGCTCACCTGCACTTTATAGACACCATCACTGTAGGCCCATCAGAGCTCACAGTTAGGCCTACAGTAAACTAGGGTTAAGCTTTGTTTTATTTTTGTATCTATTTTTAATGTAGGCCTATTTACTCTATATTTATTCTATTTATATACACCAGTATTTATTTATTGTAGGCTATTAACTGCATTGATGAGTGCGGGAATTAACTGCAATGAAATTTCCATGACTTGTTATTGTAGAGTAGACTAATGATGAATACATCAACTGTCAGCTAGGAGAAAAAAAACTAGTACTACTACTTCTTCTTTGGTTAGTTCTTCCTGCCTCTGAGGAAATACATGTAAATAAAGTAGAGAGAAATTACAATGTTGTTGCCATTTGGTACAATTACATACAGTAGAAATAGTCAATGTGACCATGTAATGACGTTGCAAAAACATACACTGCTAATAAAGATGATAAGAGATAATAATGCTTTAAGAAATGCTTTTTTCCCCAGTCAGGTAACAAAGGTTACCATCATTCAAAGTAGTTAGGTAATCTTGTTCAAACATGACCTAGTTTATATTGCGACTGAGATGTAATAGCTACTGTATAGTAGGCTACTATACAGTTTACTATATCTTTAAATTAAATCGTATTTTACTACAGCATGGCCCGGTTTTACAGTCATGGATTAACCCTAGAACAAGATTTAAAGAAAAATTCAATGAAGGTCTCCATAAAATATTCTTTGTCTCGGACTAGGCTTAATCCATGTATGTGAAACCGGCGCTCAATCTCTTATTGCTACACTAATCAGACCTGCCAACATGCACGCATTTTTCATACCAATTACTAAATTCTCTGACTGTGTACGCAGGTACGAGATCTGAGATTAAAGTACGGTGAATTATTATTATTATTATTATTATTATTTACATAGGCTAGTACATTTAATTTAAGGAATAACACATCCACTGAGTATTACATCTCTAGCTAATTGTAGGCCTACGGAGTTTCTGTCACCGGACATGAAAATCGTGAGTATGTTAGAATTGTTCGATGTCTACTGTAGCTGTGTCTATATGATCCTGTTATGATGCGAAGATTGCCGACTTGCCGCAGACAGACACGCCTACCGTACCCGGTTTACCTTACGTTTTTGACTTTGTGTGTTTGTGAGTAAACACTCACTGTCCAATATACGATAGTTGTGTGACTGTAAAAAGTTAACATGCGCTGTGATAAATGTTGTCGTATGCATATTACCGTAGCCATAGGCATTATTGTGTCAAGCTAATGTTTGCTAACATAATATGGGCATTCACTTAGTGAAAGTAATGTAAATCCTTTCATATATTAATGTAATTCAATAATTAATGTAAATAATGTAATTCACGAAAATGACTTGTCGCATTGATAGGATAGGCCTAGTGTGGTATTAGCTTCAGTAAATTTAATTATGCATCTTATGTTTTTCGCACGATGTCTTTACATTAAAATGAGGATCACGTAAGCCTATATACTGTATCATCCAAAAACAATGATGTTTCGAATGTGCATACAGTTTTGAAGATGAGCATATGAGCTAATAATGTCCAGGGAATTATACTTGTTTATGAATTATTAATTAAATCACTGACATGAATATGTCACATGCATATTTACTTCCCCCAAAGAAAAGAGAACATAAGAGTAAAGCATATATGGGTGTGTTGAAAATAGGACATAGGCATATGCCTACCAGATCATTTGAAATAGGCTACATAATGTTTGATAACACTTACTGCATTATTTTTATATATTGTGAATTGTCCAAGGGTTCCTGTATTTCATGTTTTCCTTTAAATAGACATTTTCCACCGTGAATTGATGTAGACAAGGCACGCTCTCGAGTGATTCTGTATTTCGTGTGGGAAAGAAAATGGAATATGTCGTCAAACCTTTTTGGTTGTTGAACCGAAAACAGCCTACTGTGCCATCACTTCTTTCTGTCTATATGCTATACCTTAATCAAGGCGGTGTGGGCTACGCTTGGCGAGCCATAAGCTTTTGATCTCGCGCTGTTTAATATGCTTTGAATGAATTACTCATATTTTCCATCTAATATTTTGGCCTGCCAGACAAAACACGTGATCGCCTATGTACCGTCAGAACACCGGTACTAAATGGCAGGCAGTCTATGTGCTGTTGCACAATTGTCTGTAATTTGCCTCACCACGGAATGAGATAAATAAATGCCCCAGAATCGCACTACTTGGGAAGCACTTGAAACCCTCAAAACAAAAACATGGCGATATTGGGCTAACCTAAATTACCGCATGCACATTTTCTTCACCGCGACAGCCCTGTTGCTATGCTATTCCCTCTCATGACAACTGCAGATGCAATTAAAGAACTGGCAGCTATTGCCAAGAGTAAACTGTTGCTGTTACAAATACCTGCACTTGCCAGGTGACAAACTAAACAAGTGGCTTTACAGGTCATTTCACAGATAACTAACTCAATAAGCAAACAAATAAGCACGTCTCCCTACCTCCACACACACACTGATGTTAGGTAACAGGGAGAAAAAATGAAATGTGTTGTGGTGTTTTATATACTTCCGTTTTAAATCAACAAAACAACTTGAGGATACAAACAGTACCACCTGCAGAAAGGTCAACCAGCTTCGTACGTTAGATATAGCTATTGGCAAGTTACTCAGGAATAGTAATAAGTTACTAGTTACAAATTACTCCTTCAAAAAGTAATATTACTTTACTTATTACTGGATATTAAAAGTAATTAGTTACGTTACTATTTACATTACTATATTACTTTCACAATCTCTACCCTGCCTCTCCCATTGTGAAAAATGACAACCTGTGTAGCCAGCTTATTTTAGAATGTAATCCTCTTTATTAAACAATAATTAACCTTATTAGTCAACAATCAGCCACAGTGAAAACATTGCAGCCTCTCAAACCAGCTGATTGGACAGGCTGGTTCAATTAGCCAGAAAGTTTGCTCTATCTTGTTATAGTAACGCAGTAATGCAGCATTACTTGGATTAGTAATTGTAATATTATTACCATTTTGGAAATAGTAATTAGGGTACACTACTAGTTACTGGAAAAAATAATATATGACAGTAACTAGTTAATAGTACACTGCATACAGTATATACCTTCCTTAAACATGAGGGTATGGATTTATCAGGAAGCAGCTATGAACCGCTCATGAAAACAACAAAAAATGGATTACAACACACAGAGGTAGTGCTCAGGACACAATTCTTCTCTTTACATAGAAAAATGTTTTCTGCAATATTAATATTTTAAATATCATGTAGGATGTTTAACTGCCATTACCGGTATAAGTGGAGGTTGTTTCAAAACGGCTAATGTAGATCTGGCTTGAATTGTGCAATTCGTTTCAACTAGATTGTGTATGTGAGTTTGTGTGCAGCAGTTTACATATTTTCCATTATCTCTTTTCTAGAGAAAATCGGTGTTCCTAATGTGATGTTCCTCTATGCTGCTTTGAGCTTTGTCCTGCTGGTGTTTGTCATTCTTTGCATCCCTGAGACCAAGGGGCGGACACTGGAGCAGATATCAAAAGAACTTGCGAAGAAGTAAGTGGAAATGGTATTTCATTAGCCTTGTAAAGCCATCTTTTTTTATTTTCTAACATCTGCATCGCTCTGCATCAGTCTGGGAACTCAGTCAGTGTCCAGGTAGGTGATTCTACAGAACACAACCCTGCGTTCAGGATGTCGTAACGTCTAATTTACTTTTAAATGAACGTAAATTGCAGTGGACTGAACGCTAGGTTACAAAACAGGGAGGAGATGGGCTCCTGTGGGATGAACAGTCACACTTGCGTTTTACTGCTACATAGTTGTGTTTCAGCTGTGCAGATGCGCAAGTTGATGGTTGAATTCTGTCGGTGCTGTAGCGCACTAAACCTGTTCCAATTGCTTGGAGGGATAGCCCTATAAAGGTTGTGTCACACTGATTATTAATGTAATACATTTCATATCTGGTCAGAGTGACATATCTGGCGGTCGCTTGAAAACTCTGTGACAACAAAATGCTGTGGCCTAGCAACCAAACATTAAACAGTGGTGAATCTGTTTCACGTATAGGGTTATTCACATGGATTTTGCAAAGTCTCTGTTTATTATTTTGTATTTATTATGCTATTTATATATATTCCTACTATGATGTGCTCCCAGGCGATGCCAAGAAGCATTAATTGACACGGATTTGAACCACATAGAAAAAATAAACTAAGCAAAGTACTGATCAATCACGCGCCGTCACTTCCGGGCATTCGCCGACCAGACGAATTTAAGATGAAATATTATGGCAATGAAAGCAACATTTTTTACTGGTACTGAATAGAGATTATGACAAATACTCAAACAGTTTCCAACTATGTAGCTACACTTAACACATCGCCACACCTAGTAAATATGATATGAAGTACATTGCAAGCGTTTGAGGAAATGTCATTCAGTAAAAAAGTTAACTGAACGTAGCAAACATTGTCCACTAAGTGTACAGTGTGTAAAACCCTCTTCGTGTGGGTAATTTTCAGATTGGTCGAACATCAAATGATCGGTCCATCAAATTACCTGTTAATAAATTATTTTTTGGCAGTGAGTTTTAAGTGTTCTTATTTAAACGGCCGCTAGATGTGACTCTGATACTCGTCTTCTCCTCTCTCCAATTGTCTCAAGGAAGCACTTTGAAATTCGTTTCTGGAAGCGGGTCCGACCGGAGGAGCACACAGAACTCCACTGAAGCACCTTGTAACTGAGGCGCGTTGATCTCATCACACTGCCTCAAACGGAGGCCTGCATACTGACATGGACGGAGAAGCCGCACAGGTTATATTTTGGATTGCCCACCAATGACTGCACATGCTGCTCCACTCCTCTGCTGACTTCTCAGAAACTCTTGCTAGCAGTCCATTCAACGCAGTATTCTGTTAAGCTTTCTAAGCAAGTTACACGTTTTTGACAAATGATGGAAGTCAATGGAGGTGAAGAACTATCGTTGTGAATAAAATATATTAGATTTATATTGAGGTAAGGACAATATACAGTATTGTCAAGGGTTTAGCCATGTTTGGTGTCACTTTAAATACAGGGAACAACAGTGTATAAATAGGACGGTACTCTAGAACGGAGAGAACGTCATTTGTCAGTTTGTTTGTATGAGATTACCTCAGGGGCCTTCGTGTTACTTTACTATGATACAAAAAAAGGACAAAGTAGCAATCGGTTTCACAGAATCTCCCTCTATTCCTCTCCTACAAACACCTATGTGTGTATGCTCCAGCACTACAAAAAAGTTGTATTTCCTCATGAAAATGTGGCAACCATAAAAGCCAGTCAAATTCATATATAAACAATGGATGTCAGCATTACAAATACTGTACAAATACTGTATTTGTATTGTCAGCAATACAAATACTATGGTCTGACGTCAGAATATTTATACGCGTTTGTTCCAGTGAACATTTAAAAAGCAAGGTGAAAAGAAAATCACTTTATAATACCAAAGAATAGCATCCATTCACGCATGTACGCAGCAGATTATGTACAAAATATATTTGAGAATAGCTGTATTTGCTACCTTATTGGTGTTTCCTGTTTAAAGGTACGCTACACTCCAAATAGTGTCTGGAATTCCACTTGTAAAGTTTAAACTAGTGTTGATACCTGATATGGTTTGCAGCTCAGGGTGGTGAACACATCTATCTAGATGCAGTTCTCCCCAAACACACAGTTGTACAGTTACCAGTGTACCTGTAGAACTGTAATATTGCTGCTGTGGCTTTTCTTTGAAATGTAATATTTACTAGAAAATTAAAAAGGTGTAGTCAGCAATGCTTTTGAGATTGTTGATATTTAAACAATATAAAAACAAAAGATACCTCTTCCTTTACTGCCAGTTACACCCACACCCCCCTTCCTCCCCCAGATTGTACTCAGCGCGCACAGAGAACGTACTGTACTGTGGAGATAATGGCTGAATCTAACAAAAAGTGGGTTACTGCAGCTTACAATTGCTGACTCCACCTTTACCTGCTAAATGACAATGCTGCTTAATGCTCATCGGTACTTTATATATATATATATATATATACACACACACACGTCTATTTCTACTGACCCATGTGATATTTATCTGAACAATTGAAAACACTTTGCTGATTAGTATGACTAACATATAATATTGATTTAACAGTATAGAAAAAGAATGGTGAGTACGACTTGGTGAGACAGTCTTGCATTTGGGTGGGTACCCAAAATCACACACAAGCCTGGAAAAAGAATAGCTGTTGAGGTTCTGATTGACCAATGCAGGGTATGTGATATAACAGTTATATAGTCTTCTCAAGACATCAGCTTGGTGTGCTTTGCCACAAATCTGTGCCAGTGATGCCAAAATATTGTTGTATGATTAATTATTAAAATGCTTTATTGTAACAGAAAGGAACAAGTGTTCACATAGTCACAATGTTATTAACATGTCGTTTGACTTAAATTTTACGTAATATTCTGTGCAATATCTGTTACTCTGAACATGTATTAAGCCTTTTGTATGTAACAAGTAAATGCAAAAGGATACATTTTACCCCTGTCCTATAATAGCCTATTTTATTCAGTAAACCTTTTGCAACTTTATACAAAATACAAATGTTTTAACACTACAAATGACCTGTGTATTGAATCAATGATCAAGTGACCAAAGGAACCTTTTGGGGTCACATTAGCATTAATTCATGATACACTGATGCCAATTCATGATAGGGAGCCCATTGGCCAACTTCTCCATCACTTTACAGTTATTTATTTAGCATAGTGTATGTATACTAACCCCACTTATCACATGGAGGACCAGGTCTGACCACACCATCTGTCACTGGTGCCATACTCCTTTTACTGGTCAAATTGTATATGAATAAATATAATTAACTTCCTCGCATTCCCTTCCTTTGTATGCTGAACATACAATGTGTAAAATGTGCATACTCTTTCCCATTCTCCAAGCCCGTAAAGGTCGTCTTCAGTCTGTGTTGTATGCAAAACCAATCCTAGAGAAGGACTAATCGTGTGTGTGGTCACATTTGAAAAGGAACGAGAAGAAGCGACCCTTTCACAATTTGTATTTTAATGCATTCGGTCATGTTCGATGAGACTGGAGTTTATTTTAAGATATTAGTATTTATCACGTAAAAGAAACCCACGTGAAACTGGCCCCTGTTCTGCTTCTCCATTAAGCAGTACAGCATCGGCAAGTTTATATTTAGTTCCAACGCCCTCTGGGCTAAATCGTCGTCAGTGAGCCGGGCAGAGGTTTCTGCACTATTCTATAAAAACAAGCCCTGGACGGTGTTTATCCCAGTGAAGAGATATGAGATCAAAGGCATCGGTTTAAAATACTGATTAAGCCTCTCACGACGGTCACCGCTGATAAGCGTTTTAGAAAAAGACGGCGGTTAAAATGATCGAAGACTGGCCTTTTTTTTTCCTCTCTCTCGCAGTCATGCAAATACACTCAGAATGAACGGGAGAGTTAAAAGAGCATCCACTGGGTTTCAAGCTCTGTGCGAACCAACCAAGCTTGCAGCAGTTTCTGTACATTGAAGAAAAGCGCACGTTTGCTGAGGTCAGGCAGCTTAGGAGTCCAATGTCCGACATAATCACGCAATCCACACGGAAACTTAAGATGATTTAGAGGAGAAGAAAAAGCGTTAAAAAAAAAACCACTAGGACTACACATCCAGGGGTCTCCTCCTTTCAGCCATATTACAGGTTGGTGTCTGTTGCTACGCGGAGACGCATTCCACCCGCACATCCGAGGATAAGGTGCTTCCTGTCACAAATGGATACGAGTCCTCCCATTGGGATTGGTCCTCGTCGGTCTTGCCTTTATTTGCGGAGGGGCTTCTGACACTCAAACAGAAGTGGGTAGATGTGCTCCACTGCACTGGCCACATTCTGCACATTTGGTCCTGAAAGGGTAACAGGATGGGTGGACAGCAATTTGTTTATGGTTGGTAGGTGTTTTGATTAAGGATGATATAATACAAATGATGCTTAATTCAAGAGAAGGCATTGCTTTAAAAGGGGGGAAAGGCAAAGAAAACTAGACTAGACAAATTGACAACTATAATAATATGACTGCTGTTGCTAGCCTGTGTGTTTGTTTAAATATATATATATATATATATATATATATATATATATATATATA
>JAODLL010051926.1:0-14188 GCA_026546735.1 Forbesichthys agassizii
CCGTGTTGTGGTTGCTGCCCTCTACTGGCAAGTGCACCGGGTCATTTTGACCCATAGGACAGCGCGAGGGTTAAGTACCATAAATACATGTTCCATTCTATCGTTTCAATAAAGACCATTACCTCTCATTGTAATTTGCTGAATCCATGGAAATGTGGCCAAGCCCGGACACAGCCAAGCTACAAACGGCCTTGGAGTTCTCAAATGTCATCGTAAAAAAAATGTGCAAGCTCTCGTTTATAGTATATCTCTCGATTAAAATTGCCTAATTAAAATATAGTCAGTCATTCTGGAGAAAGCTTGTGGATTTTTGAAGTTGATAAAAAAATACAAATAAAAAATGTAAAATACAGCACTCTACATAGAAACCTACTATTATGAAGTTATTATTTCAGTACCAGCAGCAAACAAATTGTTTAGTAGATATTCACAGAATTTAGCTTGCATATGCTGATTCTAGTTTAACACTACTTAATAAACCATACTGTATGATAACAGTAATATAAAATCAATATTTTTTTAAATGTTAATATTTTAGCCCACTGGACTTTCCCTATGTGCAGACGTGCGTGTGTGTGTGTGTATGTGGGTGTGTGTGTGTGTGTGCACCTCACATCCTGCAATAAATGGATCTCACGGGCATGCCACGATGATGTCACACAAGTATGGTTTACTACTGTACTACGCTACGCTGCTTTAAGAGGGAGAGTCGCTTAGAGCTTGCAGGTGACGTAACCATTAGAGTAGTAGACACACACTCATGCACACGCACGTGCACACACAGACACACACACATACACACGGGTTACTGGGTTTATTGAACCTGGCCTGGGGTTGCAGGGGTAGTCTGTAAATCATGTGTGTCCTTAAAGGTACAGTCGTCCATATGACGGCTAACACACTTTATGTCAAGTTCAGAAACTCTACTCAGTGTCTCCTAGCTGTACACTCTCTGTGCACACTGAGAAAATAATCTGGTGTTTCTACATAGCCCTCGTTGCTGCTCGTCTGACGTTCCATTGATTTGCTCATGCAGTAGCTCGTGTGACCTCGTTAATGCACCGTGACAGAAACATACAGGCAGCGCATCTTCAACTAATAACCAACTCATACGCCAGTACAGTGCAGGATGTTAGTCCAGTATGAGCACAGCAAGGGTGTTTTTTGGCGAGCAGACTCCCTACTAATGAAACAGTTCCGTCATTGGATTTTGCCACTCCTAACTCACCGCTTACTGCTGCCTGGAAACTACGAAACAAAACAACAAAATTGTACTGTGATTCCAGCAGTACAGAAAATAACTGGCCCTTGTTCAGTTTCCGTCTTGGCCCTAACAAATGCCCTCTGGATACCTAATTCTGTAGGCGACAGGAAAGGTATTTTGACTGACATGCATGAATGCACTACTCAACTCGGACATTAAACTTAGGAATATGTTAGGGAACTTAACGACTGGACTCCTACTGAGGGGCATGTCTTGTAAATCTGTTAAATAAGGCTACGGTTAAATTCCCGCATTGCCGCTCATGTGTGAAAGCACAGTGATACTAGTGTAGGTGTGGCAGACACGCTGAACATTGTGCTTTGTGGGCGCAGCTCACCGACGTCACAGTTGGGCCCGGTCAGGAGCGCCTCACACTGGCCGCAGTCCGGCTCTGTGAACCCGCGACGGCACGCGCACTTCCCCTTGACGCACCGCCCGCGACCTCTGCAGTCGCCGGGGCAACCCTTGGTGGCGCAGGCCAGCCCCGTGAAGCCCGCGTCACACACGCACTTCCCGTCCACACAGCGCCCCCTTTTGTTGCAGTTCCCGGGGCAAGACTTGTCAGCGCAGTTGACTCCGTTAAAACCGGCGCGGCACACGCACTGTCCTTTGACGCATCTCCCCTTATTGTTGCAGTTTCCTGGGCAGGATTTGTCAGCGCAGTTGACCCCGGTGAAATCGGCATGGCACACGCACTGTCCTTTGACACAGCGCCCCCTATCGTTGCAGTTCCCGGGGCAGGCGATCTCAGAGCAGTCGGCCCCCGTGAATCCGCGGTTGCACACACACTCCCCGTTAACGCAGCGCCCCCTATCGTTGCAGTTTTCTAGGCAGGCGATCTCAGAGCAGTCAGCCCCCATGAATCCGCTGTTGCACACACACTCCCCGTTGACACAGCGCCCCCTATCGTTGCAGTTCCCGGGGCAGGACTTGTCAGAGCAGTCGGCCCCTGTGAAGCCCGCATCGCACACACACACCCCGTTGACACAGCGCCCCCTATCGTTGCAGTTTCCTGGGCAGGCGATCTCAGAGCAGTCAGCCCCTGTGAATCCGCTGTTGCACACACACTCCCCATTGACGCAGCGCCCCCTATCGTTGCAGTTTTCTAGGCAGGCGATCTCAGAGCAGTCAGCCCCCATGAATCCACTGTTGCACACACACTCCCCGTTGACACAGCGCCCCCTATCGTTGCAGTTCTCGGGGCAGGACTTGTCAGAGCAGTCGGCCCCTGTGAAGCCCGCATCGCACACACACTCCCCGTTGACACAGTGCCCCCTATCGTTGCAGTTTCCTGGGCAGGCGATCTCAGAACAGTCAGCCCCCGTGAAACCTATGTTGCACACACACTCCCCGTTGACACAGCGGCCCCTATCGTTGCAGTTCCCGGGGCAGGACTTGTCAGAGCAGTCGGCCCCAGTGAAGCCCGCATCGCACACACAATCCCCGTTGACACAGCGCCCCCTATCTTTGCAGTTCCCGGGGCAGGACTTGTCAGAGCAGTCGGCCCCAGTGAAGCCCGCATCACACACACACTCCCCTTTGACGCAGCGCCCCCTATTGTTGCAGTTCCTGTGGCAATACTTGTTGGCACAGTTGACCCCGGTGAAACCGCTGTGGCACACGCACCGGCCCTTCACGCACCTGCCGTGTGAGTTGCAGTTGTCCGGGCAACTTTTGCTGGAGCAGTTGACCCCGGTGAACCCTGGGTCACACACGCACTGTCCGTTGACGCAGCGCCCCCTATTGTTGCAGTTCCCGGGGCAGGACTTGTCGGAACAGTTGACTCCGGTGAAACCTCTGTTGCACACGCACTGTCCGTTGACACAGCGCCCCCTATCGTTGCAGTTCCCGGGGCAGGACTTGTCAGAGCAGTCGGCCCCAGTGAAGCCCGCATCGCACACACACTCCCCTTTGACGCAGCGCCCCCTGTAGTTGCAGTTCCCGGGGCAGGCGGACAGGCTGCAGTCGGGCCCAGTGAAGCCGGGGAAGCAGACGCAGGCCCCGCCCATGCAGCGGCCCTGGTCGCCGCAGTCGTCGGGACACTCGGGGACGTCTGTTGCCACGGGGACATCTGTCGCCACGGAGCAGCCGACACCTGGAGATGGGGAAAGTGTTGGAAGGGGTGGGGGAAGATGCCTGATTAGGGGCGTTTGTTCTGTCATGTCGGGGCAGCTCTGGCCTCGGAAGATCCGTCCTGACCTTGCAAGCTATGATTTCTTTTCGCCACAAATATCACTCTGGAATTCAATTCAAAAGCGTTTGTCATCAAGAAAGCGTTAATACTGGTAAATCAATCCTAACATAAGATTTTATTTTTTACCTTTATCTCACCCAACATTAATGTTTAAAATCAGTCGTACGCTGATGTGGTCGTCTTGGGAAAACCTCAATTAGCTTCTCATTGGCCTGCTTGTATTCTACCGGACGACAGACGATTTAGCGCTTTAGCGAAAAGACATTGAAGCTTCTGAGGCTAGGGCAGCCCTGTTTTGAGGTAACCATGAGAACAGAACAGTAAACAAACCACGTAGATGAACCAAAAGATATATTTATTAACAGTCGCTGAATAAACCTAGCCTATTTTAAACGAATTAAGACAAAATATGTGGTGAATATATGATATAGCATGTAGCATGTAGCATGTGCATTTTCATATATCGTTCTAATACCAACTGTTGTAGTCTATATCCAATAAACATTATCAGCGCATTTTCTGTATTGTGAACGTGAAAGCTTGTGAAATTAAAACATTTATCCGTCAGTTGCTTCGGCTGTATGCTGCTTGCTAGCTTACATTCCTACAAGTCAAGAAGGCGAATGTGTGTGTCTCGGCGGGCCGCCACCTCCAAAGTTTAAGATATTTTATCTCGGAGGCATGCGGTCCCGGGTCCCGCTTCCCGTGTGAAGAGTCCTTCACAGACACAGATATCTGGTCGTGACAGGTTCGTTTAGCGTGGCTTGACTCCCAGCAAAGGCTATGGGTCCCAGGCTATCTGTGCTGTGCTATATGCTTCTTACTGTTGAACACTCATATGCACTTTGCAAGTGCATTTTTTATTTTCTTTATTTAACCTTTATTTAACCAGGTAGGCCGATTGAAAACATATTCTCATTTACAACGGCGACCTGGCCAAGACAAGGCATAGACATGCAGAACAACATACAGTTACACATATAATACGCAGGGTACAAAATGCAGAGTGCACGAAAATAACTAAACAAAATACAAATATAAATACAATACAAAATGCAGCAACGTAAGTATAAAGTACAAAGTGCAAGTGCAGCACAGAGACTATATACAGATGTGCAAGGTACAGGCTGTTTCAGGAGATATGTCAGTTGGTGCACAAATGTCAATGACAGAAGTACAAATGCAATAGGCTATTTAATTTGAGTACAATGTGAGTGAGGTCTGTGCATCAGCACACACATGCACACTCATGCACTCACATGCACACTCATGCACACTCATGCACACACATGCACACTCATGCAAACACATGCACACACATGCACACTCATGCACACACATGCACACTCATGAGCACACATGCACACACATGCACACTCATGCACACAAAAACCAGACATGAGCACACACACACGCCCTCGTGCACACAAAAACGCACACACACACACATGCACACACACACACACATGCACACACACATGCACACATGGAAGTTGCTTCTTCCTCTACTTGGCGCTGTTATATTGACATTAGGGAAAACACTTGAGGTGTGTTCATCCCCCCCCTCTCTCTCTCCCTTTCTCACCCTCTCCTTCCCTCTCTCTCACCCATCCTCTCTCTCTCTCTCTCTCTCTCTCGCACGCTCTTTCTTCAGGGATGGGTAAAAGAACAAATGTCGGTACATGTATGTGTATGTGACAATAAAAAGCTTGTTTACCTACCTTTACTATTGCTTGCTCTCTGTCTTTCTTTCATTTTATTTCTCTCTCTCTCTCTCTCTCTCTCCCATCCTCTCTATCTGCCAGTATCTTTCTTTCACACTATCTGTATTACCTCTCACACACACACACACACACACTGTCTGTGCTGCTGCAGGAGGGTGTGGCGTAGCCCAGTTTGAGCAGACCCACAATGCACTTGGTGAACAGAGTCCGCACACGCTCCACTGGGGATTGTTTTGTCTATGTTGTTGCTGCATCCTACTGGGCGTAGGCCTCCGCTTTGTTATGACACTATTTGAGTGGCCTTTAGCCAATCGGCATTGAACACCATAAATGTTTGCGTGGCTTCATCTAGCTACACCACCTAAATAAACGCCTCACTTGAACTTGATCGCACTTGGCCACGCCCACTGCTCACTGATTGGTCCGCGCTTCAGAGTGAACCTTCACGTGGTCAGGGTCTCCAGCCCGGACTATCATCTCCGTGAAAACTGATCTGAGGACTGCCTGATCTGCCGTTACTGGGGATATTAATGTGTCTGAGATGTGCACATCTGTTTGCGTGTGCACACGAGTGCTTGTGTGTGCGCGCTCACACACGTGTGTGTTCCTGAGCGTGTACGTGAGGTCAACAATCAACTGTCCTACCAAGAGATTCAGAACAATCACGATGGAGACGTCACCCTGACTCACAAAGCTGGCCGAAACACAAAGACCCCCAAAAGGTGAGAGGCTTTCATCTCCTATGAAGTGTGTAGGCTAAACGATGAACGATAGGATGTCAGGAAAACCTCCCACTGATGGAGCCCAGATGTCGCTCATATGCTTCGGGGCACAATCAAGGGTGACCTTTAGCCTCTCACGGTGAAATTAAACTGACGCTCGACTAGACCATCCTGAGCTTCAGTTTAACTTCACTGTGACAATCAGTCTGGAAGCAAATCATTTTGAAAGTGTCTGAGTAGCAACTGAACGTACCAATCAGCGTCGTGTTGACAGTCATGCGTGGTTCAGGTGTGCGACAGTGAAAACAACCTGATTGTTCATCCAATAAAATCAATTGCCAAGTATTCTTTTTTAAAGTACCTGCCCTTTCCAAACAGTTTCAATGTACGGCTCCTGAGATGGAGTTGTGACAACAATCTGTCAGTGTTTTGGTCCACCAAAAACAATAACTTTAATGAACACACGCAAACACACACCGTACACGAAACAATAACCGACAAAGAACCAAACAGAAACCCCCTCCTAAATATTAAAGCAGGTGCAAACGATACGCAATCAGTGCAAACACCCGTGGGACAAGGAGCGCTGGGAAAGTGCACGTCTGGAAACCGAGGGCGGGAGCACGCATGCCCCGATAACGGTGGGAGGGGGTGAGCCGCCCATCGACAGCGCGGCCCAGACCGTTACACTTAAGAAATTAATTAATCACGTTTATGTGTCTAAAACGTCAATCATTTATCTGTTTCTGATGGCTGTAGACTGACTGTCAAAGATTTGAATGAGGTACAGCTCTGATTGGTCAATGCTCCTACTGATAGCTGCCACTCAGCACGTGGGCGGGGCTTAGCGTACCAGTACGACTATCACCACCCCTCCCGCCACACAGCGTCTCAGTCGCTGGGCCAAGATGGCCGCCTTTGCGTACCTTTGCTCTCCTTGGAGGTGCAGCAGCTGCCGTCGGGATTGCCGCACTTCTCCCTGAGGGACGACACCTCCCTCTCTAGCTGCTCCAGCCGTGCCTGCAGCGCCGCGAGGTCCCCATGGCAACCGCAGGGCCCCGCCCCAGAATCGGTCGGGACCAGCTTGATCCGGTGGGTGAGAAGCAGGGGGGCTCCTGGCGTGAGCTCAATTTCTTGATCTTTGAAATCTGTCAGTTATTACATATGATACATGAATGAATTATAGATATACTGACATGCTCATTTGGTCGTTTACTTTAAATGAGCTCGGTTTAATGTTTCAACACGCGCAGAGAACGATAAGCAAGTGAAATGGGAAGAGATATTTGATGAAAAAAAGTGTATTATCTTACATTTATTTTGCAATATCTTAAACCTATGTCTGTGAAACCGGCCCATAGTCTGTGGTCTAGAGACAGAGTGCCGGTTCCCTGTACCCCAGACATATCGGCTATAAAGGGGGTCTTCTTTACCTGCCTGAGCACAGTCAGACGACTCCCCATGAGTAGCGCAGCCCTCGGAGATAACCACCTTCAGGAAAAGCAACAAAAAGTTTGGAACTTTTAAAATGTCCCACGCTAATGGATATTTTGAGTATATTACATTAATTCCCAGGTACCTACAATCAATCTGTGGCCACAACAGTGTTTCTGCAGTAAACTGTTTTGGGGTAAACTGTTTTGTTTCAGGCCATGCATGGTAGATTTAGCTGTCTGGGCGCTGCTTATGTCAGCCTCCACAGCAAAATGCTGCTGGTGACACGCCCACTTTTACTTCCATTGAAATGCATTACGGTGCTCCATCTTCTTGTTATTTATCTTTCACCTCACCTTCATGGAGTCCTGCTTGGTGTCCTTCGGCGTCCCGTGACCTCTGACCTCTAATTCCTGCGAGGCTGACGGGGTCGCTACGACGGGACCTGCGAGGAGGAGGACGAGGACGAAGGAGGAGCCCAGGGAGGCCATCTCCCTCAGGTTGCCGAGCAACAAGTAGGGAAACGACAGCAGAGTGTTTCAAAGAGACTTGAGAGGCAGACCGTTTTGGCGGCAGATCATTTGTCTCCAACCAATGGAGCGTATTAAAGATATCTAGCGATTCCACCCATGAAATAAGACTTTCAGAGACGTCTTGCATTGATGTCTAAAGTGGGCTCTGTGGTGTGGTTCTTCTCAGCCAGTTTAACCTCCCAACGCGAGGAACTGGTAGATCCCAAAGGTGTGTTTCCCTGGCAATGACAGAAGTTCACGTTACGTCTTCACAGCAAACAAACATGTTAGATGTTAGCCAGTGAATAGTGCATAATGTTACACGCTCAATTAACTACGGTGGATTAATTGTAATATAAAATGTACAAAAAACACTTTTACATTCAGATGAACACTATTACCTAGCATAATATATTGTTACTATAAACATCTGTAACTAGACGAGGGAAATACGATGAGGCTATTGATAAGGACCTTGTTTGCTTTATAGAAAAACATTTGAATTTGAGATATAAAGTCCGATACAGAAGCGGCAATGCACTAATGTAATGCAATGTACCAAGTAATGTAAGCTTAACCTAAAGGTCTAACCACAGGTGTGGTGTCCATGTCTCCAGGAAGTTTTGTGTCGGCCAGGTAATGTTAAAAACAATGTGTGTCCACTGGGCTCAAATCCATCTGCAGCAGCAGCTCCAAACGTTAACGCCATCTGCAGCTAATTCCAACCACTGACACTAAAAATGCATAATGCAATCTGCATAACATCTGCTAACATTTGCCCGAAGCCTGGTTATGTTCTTCACATGTTCTTCACAGCTCAAACACTATTCATAAAACTTACTGTTAATATTTAATGTGTATGTGAATATAATAAGTAAGAAACGAGCTCTACATAAAACATTTTAACCAACCTGAATGAATAACATTCAGTGAGTCCCTTTAGAAAAGGACAACATGTTATTACAATAGCATGCATTTCACTCCACTTCTGATTATGATCAGAATCTTAATGATTACAATGACGTAGCTTGAATCCTTGATGATCCTTATAAACACGCACAATACAACCCATCAATCTGAATGA
This sequence comes from Forbesichthys agassizii, assembly GCA_026546735.1. NCBI lineage: Eukaryota > Metazoa > Chordata > Actinopteri > Percopsiformes > Amblyopsidae > Forbesichthys > Forbesichthys agassizii. Next base: position 8,935 of record JAODLL010051926.1, read on the forward strand.
TTCTTGTTAGGCTTTGCTGACTTGGTGTAGCATGCATCCCACATCTGTCTGTAGTTTCAGGTACAGACCTGCACCAATTATATATTGGAATCAATGGGAACAATTACCTGCTAAATACCTGAAAGAGATAGCTGTTGTCTTTGCTTCAGTGGTTGGAACGCCCAGAAAAGACAATGGGAACTCGCATAAAGCACAATAAGACATCCTTGTAAATCCATGCCCCCACTACAATGCTGCTGATATTTCTTTATCTTAGATCTTGTCTCTCGCCCGGTGTCCATAATTTAGTAGTCAGAATAAACTACAACAGGATATTTCAGACACAAATCTGGCTTAGGTAATGGAAATTAAAAGTTTGTGAGCATTTGTGATTAAGTGTATTGGGCTCCTGGTTACGGGAAAGGCATATTTCTCTTGACAATTTACCATGGTAAATACCAGGTAGATACCAGGTTTTGATATCTAGATTTACATCTACAGCTATCTACATTTAAATTTGTCCTCACAATGATAATCAACATGTAAATGAAATGCACAAATTCAGTTCATCAAATGAATTAATAAAATAAATGTCATGGAAACATGCCAATGAACACAGGTTATAATCGACTGAACAAGTGACTGATGACGATGATATTAGCAGTCGGGTCTAGTTTATGCATATAGGCCCTAATAATCACATTGCAGTGTCAAAGGGCAGCATACATTTCACATGGAAACAAACAAACACCCAATACATTGTGAACTATCTTGACTGGATGCTGAAAATTGACAGGAGTCACAAATCTACAAAGCACTTTTCTAGAAAAAATAAAGAAATGAACATGTTGAGATCATTTGGATTTAATCAGACGCAGAGACAGTTAATGACAAACTAACAAAAAACAAATGACAACATCACGCTATGCAACGCAGTGGATTTACAAATAAATCCTTTGTCTTAGAGAGACGTGCGATCACATCCTCTCAAATGGTCTCATTGATGTATTGCAGCTTTGCCTGAATCCTCTTCATGTAGCGAATGTTGCACATTCATACTGGCACATGCAGTTAAAAACAATAACAAAAACAGTATATTGATATTGATGGCAATAAAGTCATTAAAGTCTTACCTGCAGTGGATGAAGTTGAGTGTGTTTGCTTGATGTCAGGTAGTCAGTCAGTCAAGCAGGCAGGCAGTAACTAATCTCTCTCTCTCTCTCTCTCTCTCTCTCTCTGTCCTCTGGTGAAACTTTCATTGACTGAGCAATGGAACCGTAGGAGGAGGAATTGTCAAAGAGGGAGAGCAAGAAAAAGAAAAAGTTTTTGTCATACTTTAAGAATTTTTCCTCCCTCTGTTACCCCCACCCCCCCCCCCCCCTCTCTTTCTCTGTCTTCTCTGCCCTCTTCTCTGATATAACTCTATGGTCTTTACAGGTCGCTATGAAAAATATTGTTAATGTGAACCGTCTGTGTCTTGAGTTGGTCACTTTACCATAACAGTCCCAGTTATGGCTTGCCCTCGGACAGACAACGAAAGAATAGAAAGGATAAAAACAGAGTATCTCTGCGCTTGTCCCTCAGGAGAGATCAGGGCGGAGGTCATTCTCTACGGCTGGGCCCAGTGTTTATTGGCGGTGACATCAGCAATCTGTGGGTGGAGGCCGATCACACGTCTAGACTGTTTTTGTTTTTGATCAAATATCAACAAGCTTTCTGCTAATGACTGACCATACCTTTAACGAAGTTGTCGCAAGCTATTAACTTTATTCTTTTTTTTAACACACTGACATATGTCATACAAATGTATGAATGTGTGGACATTAACGATTGTCTTCAGATCTTTTCACATTTTGATTTGATTAAAAAGGAATTAGTATACTGAAATCATATTGAGAGCCTCCACAAGATAATCACCTCATGGGGTGGTCCAAGGGACTCTGATCAGGGTTTGTATTGCAGGACGTGAAGTACTATTGCCTGTATGCAGTACCGTACGCACGCAATAGGTCAGTGTTGAGATGTGTTAATGGTTGCCATAATGGTATTCTTTTTCTATCTGTGTGATGCATATTGAGACAAACTGTGACCAATTATGACATTCCCACCTGCAGTTTTTGAGTTTCTGTCTCCACAATTTCACCGCTGCCCTCTGTGATATTAAAGCATCAAATGTATGAATTTTAACCCCCATATCAATGTTTCTTAAGAATTTACCTCTAATTTCTCATGATTTAACCCTCGCACTGTCCTAAGGCATTTCAGCAGTCTAGCAGCAGAGGGAGCAAACCGCGGAATGTCATATGTCCGTGTTGTGGTTGCTGCCCTGTACTGGCAAGTGCACCGGGTAATTTTGACCCATAGGACAGCGCGAGGGTTAAACCTACAATAAGTTTTGTGGAAATACCAGCTTTACCGAAGTAAAAGCTACATTTGAGTCCCATTGTCTCATCACAAATAATTAAAGCTATAGTCATTCTTGCTAACTTCGAGCTCAAATCAAAATGACGTGGCTCCAAGGTCCGCCGTGGCAGCGGATCACACGTAGAAAATTGTCTGTAATTGTTGGTTGAAACTAGCATTGCATATAATTTTGTGTTGGTCTGAAAACTCCGCACACATGCTGTACTCCTCCCTAAACAGCTGCCCGTACTTTTGGACACAGAGAGCTAGAAAGAACAATTGAGGAGTCCATCTTTAACGCTACATGTTTTTCAAATACATAAAGTTGACTTCACTGCTGTTAATCATGAGGTAGTAATACACAAATCATTTTCAGTCATACAGTATACAGCAACAGCTGTATAGGTGTGACATTGACAGTAAGGCCAGTAAGTTTGGCAATTGCATTTTATGTATGCATTTAATTTGAAAAAAGTTGACCAAATAAGCATTTCATAATAGTGATTATAGTAGTAACTATTATAATTTTATATAATGTAGTAATAGTATGCTCTTCATAATCACAATTATTTCTACACCTTTTTAAGGGCATTTTGTAATGTTTAAAAGATGATTGGGATCTAGTGGGTGTAGACCTCTGGTTCATTTTAAAAACTATTTGGCAGCCTTTAACAAATGGCCTTTAACATGCTTTGACGGCCTTTGACAGCCTTTAACCAACTGTTTTGATCGCCTCATCTAGCCCTCTACCACCATTTCGAAACACACTTGACTTCATTGTCAGCTCACTAACCTGTGTCTAGCTAAAGCATGTCCAGACCCTATACACAAAGTGAATCTTTGGACTGGATGCACCAGGCTATGGTTGTGGTGCCAGACTCTTGTTTTATTTGCATGACCTACACACTGTAGTGTACTTTTAAATAAGAGCCCAACAAGAGACAGCAAGTCCACCAGAATGACAGTGCTATCACGTCCAGAGGTGGTATTGAATGAGGACAGGAAAACCGTGCAGGAAAATGATAAATACGATTATTTATTGATGGTTGGGTTTGCAGAACAGGACTCAAAAGCACAGGCACGAATACAGTGTATAGACAAAATGAACCAGACCTGGGAGGATACAGGACAGGTCATTTAACACCTGATGACAGATCTGATGACATATTGGGGACAGGTGAGGCAAACACACATGGAACACACATGAGAACACCTATAGGTTGGGAGGGAAAGCGCAGGCAGAGAGACACAGGGGCCACAATGGAAACATTCATGTACTGTACATTCATGTTTGTAAGTACGCTTCCTTACAAATTTGACCCTTAAACCTTGTTTAGCTTTGAGTTTTTAGAGATGGGAGGTAATCTGCTTAAACTACAATCTTTAACTTTGATGTCTGGTGGTCTGTGATGTTTGGCCTCTGTTGGCTCGGCAACAATATTTACACGGTCACCGCAGAAGTACGGAGATGGCTCAGATGCCTCAGAAGCCAGGAACATACAGTATGTATGATAAATTATGAGTTGAGTGAGATAATATTTGCAATAATGAAAGGCTGAATGAGTGGTGGGAGTAAAGTACGAGTGATGGACAGCGCACATGTGGCTCTCTCTTGCGAAAGAGAGACCTGATTGCATGTTTTTAACATAGACGGACGGTTTGTTGCATCAGTGGGCAACACTCTCTTGTGTACACTAATGGCATATGTCCATGTGCTATAAACCAAGACGCTCTGGTTTAACTCAAATTATGAGCTATGTACGGAGGTCAGTTACCTTTACTGAAGTTGGATTTATGCGATTCATGCTGTACTTCACTTTTGTGTGTGTACATTGTGACTGGCCTGCATGTTCTCACCTGTGTGTATGTGTATGTAGTTGTAATTACACACACACATGCACTGCACATTTATTTCCTTACAAATGTTATTAAACTATGTTTATCTACTTTGTGTGTGTGTGTGTGTGTGTGTGTGTGTGTGTGTGTGTGTGTGTGTGTGTGTATAGACAACCCCCTTCCCCACACACACACATTCACACGGTCCTTGGAGGAGATGTATTTACTGTAATGGTGTCAGTTTTACAACGGCCTAACCTCCAGTAGAGCCGGCATGAAAGACTGTGTCACACTACTGTAGGTGGTCTCCCTGGAGATGTGTCAGTGCTGAAGAATCAAAGAAGTTGTGTGTTTAAGAGAGAGAGAGAGAGAGAGAGAGAGAGAGAGAGAGGGGCGTCATAAGCATCCTGTTTTCTGTTTGTATTATTTTGTAGTCTGGGTAATATTAAACAATTATGTCCGTGGGAAGAGCAAAAGAAGAACACATTGCCCGAAATGCAATCTCTGGGAAAAAAAAGTGCATTTAGAAAATAACCTGCATTCATATGTTGATATCTGTTTAAAGATTAGCCAAACAAAATGCACATTCTATATTCTTGTGTCTCACAATGACCAGCAGACGGAAGATCAAGTCTTGGGCCGGATACCCGCTACACCAGGGCCCTGGAAATATCCCAAATATACTGGCCCTTGCCCCTGAGACGTTTCATCACCGTTAGACTATGTAGCAAATGTGTTCCGTAATTTACTTCCTGGTGCGGCCTACAGCCTTGCACCAGCAGCCGTCGCCATGATGCCATGACCCCCCATGACCCCATGACGCCAGGGTGCCAGGATGCCACGTGTCAGCTGTTCAAGAATCATGGCATGCACTATAAGAGAGAGAGAGAGAGAGAGAGAGAGAGAGAGAGGGAGAGAGATAAGTAGGTAGGTAGGTAGGTAGACAGACAAACATAAAAAGACAGACAGACAGGCAGAGAGCAAGCCGGTGAGTCTTAACATATGTTTGATAGAACAAAGGAAAATGAGGATAGTT
>JAODLL010051937.1:8867-19222 GCA_026546735.1 Forbesichthys agassizii
TTATGCATGTGTATGTGGTATTATGTGTTATTATGCATGTGTATGTGGTATTATGTGTTATTATGCATGTGTATGTGTTGTTATGTGTTATTATGCATGTGTATGTGTTATTATGTGTTGTTATGCATGTGTATGTGTTGTTATGCATGTATATGTGTTTTACCTAGCCGTGCCAGATATTGTAAGGTGAGTAAAATCATGGTGTCCACACTGAGCAGCTGACTGCTGCTGAGACCCAGGTTGGCTAGGGTTTTCTCCGACAACTGGCTGCTCTTATAGCAGCTGACCAGCAGGGGGCTCACCACAATGTCTCCAACATTCCCATAAAAATATGGTAAAGTGCCATGCCCTGCAAAGACCAGTCAAGATGGGATATATGCTGTTAAGTAAATGCTGTTCCACACAACACAACATGGTTAAAAAGACTCACAGTATGTGCATATAAGAAAGTATAATCATAGACATAATCTAGTATGTGGCACTACAGTACGATTTTTTGTTTTGTAGTTAAACTACTTCTGTCTTGCATTTGTCATTTTCAGTTAGCTGAACGTATGTTGTTCTTATGCTTTAAGATATGGACTGTGTTGCTTCTATTGTATGTTGCTCTTTGCCAAATGCCCGTGGGATGTAAGCGCTATACAAATAGAATACATTAATATTATGATTGCATGTTATTGACAATGGATTGCGCCTCGTATGCCTTTACAAGAGACGTTGTACCAGAGAACGCATTTCACTGCGTCTTTCAAGCACACCTGTACCGGGCAGTAATCCGCCCAGACAATGACGCAGGTCCTGCTATTGTGTCTGCTGACAGGTGTTGTGCTGCCGTCATTCGGCAGGGATCGTACTGGAGGCAGGACAGACACACAGGCTGACAGAAACCAGGCCGTACCTATGAGAATGACAGGACGCACTCCAGAAGCACTGAGCAAGTTGTCGGGCACAATGACCGTCTCTCCAGCGGGCACCGGCTGTGGCTGGACCACCCCTGCTGCTGGCGGCTGATTGGCTGGCAGAGACATCACTGAGAACGTTCGGTTCAGTGTTAGAATACCAAGTATTGTATTTGAGTCACCTTCATAACGGCTGAAGTGTTGGAAAGGATGTCTTAACATCATTTAAATGCAATGGTGTTACCCTTCCGTGAGCAACACCGTGGTTATATAACAGGAGAACGGAGCAGATGTGATGTTCACAATGCAAGGTGTAAGGGGAAGGGGGGGTTGTTTAGACTACCCAGAGCACTCAATAACACTCTCCCAAGGACACACACACACACACACACACACACACATACACACATGCAGATACACACACACACACACACACACACACACACACACACACTGTAGCTGTAATCAAATCCAAAGAGATCAAAACACTGACCTGGAGTGCACACTATGGGCCGTATGGCTGGCACTGGAACAGCCGTCGACGGTACGGGCAGCAGAGTGTTTGGGTGCCAGCTCCGGTGGCGTTTCTTGGGCGGGCCAGAGTTCATAGAAGAAGAAGAAGAAGAAGAGGCCGCTGCTGCACACATTGGAAACGAGACATATATATTACGTGCTTTAGTGCTGGTGTGGTGCATCGTGTGGTGAATGCATGAGCTCAGGAGGAGGGGAGCAGAGCTCATCTGGACTGTCACCTGGGTCACTGCTGCGGTAGCACTGGCCTTGAGGCCCTAAGGAGGTCTGGGATGGGCTTAGCAAGGGAGGGCGTCCGTCTACACCCAGGCCGTTAGTCGGTACATTCACCCTGAGAGCTGTGGGCACTGGACACACACACAAACACACAAACACACACATGTTTCTGTCAGGCTGAGCAGCAGGCTCGAACCAATCACATGAGTCATGACATCTCAGGGAGGTTTCAAGGGTTTTATTCAAGGAACGCACAGGCAGCAACAAGCACTACATGCGACAGCACAAGGGCTTAAATACATGTAGAAAGGACAGACCAATGGCCGAAAATGTGGGACAGGAAAAATAGAAAGGGCCAAATCATAAGTCAGCTACTCATCGATCTTGTGTTTTATTTAATTAAAAATATGACTAAACTGCACATAAAGGTGTATTATTCAATTAAAATAAAGCATAAGCATTACTAAACACCACATAAAATAAAATGATGGCAGATACATGTATGTATCAATGTATATTTTAATGAGTCAATGTAATAACATTGACGTCATTGAATTCCTACAAGTTGTTACTGTTATTGACAATAACCTGCTATGGCATTTTCCCAATCTAATATTCACTGTGTATGTGTTACACCACACAGCATTGATTGGTGTGTGTATGCTTGTCAATACCGCAACCTTGCATAGGGGCTATTAGCTAGCGTGGCCTTAAAAAGTCATTACAGGGTTCCTTCCTTCAGTATTGATCTGTGTGCACACAAAAGGACATGTGCATGCAAGCACACATGCTTGTGTTATACATGTATGTGTGCAGGCGGTGTCAGAGGTTAAGCTTGACTCGCTGGTCAGCTGCAACTCCATCTGTTTTACGCTAACCCATGTAAACAAACCATGAAGTAAGCAACCGTGGTCAGCATTCAGTGGAGGTCATGGGGCCATCACTGAGGTGATGGTTCAAGGTTTATGCCAGTCTAAATCCTCATGTTATATTAATTATATTAGCTATAACATACGGATGACATTTACTGTGCTGCTATATTTTGAATGCTAATGCGTTCAAATGTTATAGGTATGATGGCACAGCTAATTAATACGCTAAGCTAAGGATATAGTAGAAAAGAGCGTAACCTATTGGTAGGGTCTTGGTCCCTGGTGTTGAGGCCAGAGGCTTTACGAAACTGCACTCTCTGCCCAAGTCTGGACCGCCAAAAAACACAGAGGAGGACTGTGTACTTCTGGTGGGCGGCGAAACTGAAGAGAAGTAACAACCAAACCAGAATAGATTGAATAATGCATCATTTATAATAATAATAATAATAATAATAATAATAATAATAATAATAATAATCCACTTCTCTCATACAGGCACTATGTCATTTGATGAACAGCATGAGTGTGTCATTTGGTATAGTTTAACAGTCACAATACGATCCAAATAGAATCCAATCAAAAAAGTCACTACAGCAGGTCTGGATGCCATGTTCAATTTGAACAAATAGCCCTTGACCGGTCATTCTATAAAAACTGTCTTAGATAAACACATTTTCCGTAGAAAGACATAAAAAAAACACACTTGGAAAAAGGGGGTAGGTCCTATAAGGAGATATGTCCAATCCCACTGGTTCCTGAGCAAGGGCAATCAACCTCATAGGTCAGTCAGGAGAGATCAGGCAGAGGTTGTGCCATAAATTAACCTAGCTGCTTGACCGCCTTGCACATTAGCGCAACACATTCTTAGGGACAGGCATACAAATCAATACCAAAAGCCCCCGCGCCTTTTTCAATCAAGATTATATGAGTCGTTATATATGTGTGAGGTTATTAAGGACCGGCATCTTAGCCTGAATCTACAATCTGTTTGGTTTAGAAACAGGTCAATAAGTCCTGGTGAATAAACAGTGGCTTATGCATGAACAGAATTGAGTTGTAGAATGGTGCAACTTGCACAAGTCTCACCTGGCAAAGAAAAGGGAGAGGAACTGTGACCATCGGTGCCTCCGTTTTCTCCATTTTTCACGCTGCTAATAGAGGAAGAGGAGCTTGGTTTGGATGTGGAGGCACTGCTAGAGAACTGACGTGTTTTACAGTCTGGTTTAACAAGGGCAGATCAATGAATGTATTAGTTATTGATTATGCAGGTCTGCACAGGACACAAAACAGTAGTTGGGTATCTTAAACTTACATACATCCTAGGTGGGCGGAGCCAGGCTGCAATATACATGCATGTTTGAAAATGTTCCTACCTTTCCAGCATATAAGTGGGCCTTTGCACAGAGCACCTTGAGAATTCTTCACTAGGTAGTATTTTAAGTGCTTCTGCTTCTTTGGTTGGGTGGAAAGCTTCAGGTTGATGTGGTTAGAAAACTCAGTGAAGTACCGGAAACCTTTTTCCCCACAGCCTACACAGTTACCTGAGAACCCTGTAAACAAAAATTAAAACATATTATTTACACTCACGTTTGGTTTAATGAGACCTATAAATGCAGGCAGGGTTTGTATTTTATTTTAAAGTTTGACAGAGCTGCGCTGTAAATGCAGACACCCCTGAGGAAAGTCTAACCAACCATAGTAAATCCCACCGCCAGTCTGTCCAAGCATAACATGTATGCCGGTAAAGATAACTCATACTGCAAGACTAAAATAACAATCTACTCAATTAACAAAGGCAACGTCTGTGACTCAGACGAACGGCACAAGCTGACCTAAAAGTGCATTTTTCCCATTCTCGTCTGGCAAAAATCTCCGGTCCACAGCGCACACTAGAATATGCTCGGGGACGCTGGGGGACTTGGCACCGACCAACTCGAAGCCAGCTGGCAGCTCGACCGCCTCCGTTGCTATGGAGACCAAGCGCAGGTCTTTGCCAGCCTGACAGTATCCTGAGGGTTCCAGGTAGAGAGAAAAACATCTCACATTAACATATTGCCATAATGTGCTATGCTACAATCACATTGCACTGATTGTTTACAAGCCACATTGTGACATTAATATGAATTAACATTCACACTCGGTCAAAAACAAAGCCAAAAAGGTTCAACGTTTTAGAGAAGCTACGGCAGAGGTTTACGCAGAAGAAGGGGGTAATGTCCAATACCATCCAGGGTGCAGCAGCCATCTGGGGCCGGGGTCTGTAGGTAAGGCAGCGGGGGGCTGCTGGTGTCAGAGTCATCCTCTTCCTCCAGCTCATCCAGGTCGTTGGAGGAGTTGCCGTTCAGTATCTCGTTGCCGGGGGCCTCCCCGCCAGGGAGCGGCAGCTCAGGCTTGGGCTTGACGTCTGCGACACAAGTTCAACAGAAGCGTATGGTGCATTGCTGGAGCGGAGGCTGTGGAGAAACTCTTTACACCATGACTGCAGTAAAGACGTGCTCACTATGTGACTATGTAACTGAACTAACAAGCCCTCTTCTTTAGGTGATATGTGTGTGTGTGTGTGTGTGTGTGGGGGGGGGGGGGCGCTTTCAACCCATATAGAACAGTGGAAGGGAGGGCAGGGGGACCCCAATTTACATTAACATTAACATTTTAATTTATTGAGGTGCGTGCGGATGAGGAGTATTGTTGGAAGTCATATGACGTGTAGTTCCATTGTCAGACCATAAAATCCTTATTTGTATGGTGCAGTGACGCTTTAATTCTGTCACATGTCGACCAGGTGCCCCTGTCTGCTAGTTCCTTCCCCTCTGTTCTGTTTGTGGGTGACTGGGTGAATGTGTGTGGGTGTGTCTGTTTCTATCTTCTCCAAGGCCTGTTTCCTGCCCCGATGGACCAATCAAGGATGCATCGCACCTGGTCCTCATTTAGCCTTGTTAACTCTTTGTTAAGCCTGACTGACTACCTTTTGTTATTTGTCAGATTCTCTTGGCTGTTTCTGAGCTGCTATGCGTGTTTAGGTTATTATATGCTGGCGGTTTTTGTGTTGGTTGGTGTTTATTGTTAAATCCTAGTCCACATTAAAGGATTGTTTAGCAATTAATCTGCGTTTGAGTTCTCTTTTGACCCTTTTCAAGGGCAATAGCAGGACTAGCATACGATTTGTGTGCGGGGAAAAATTGTAAACTACCACCATAACACAGTTTAGTCATTATCTGACTGATTTGTTTTGATATAAGATTTAATAATTGTATTCAGCAAACCTAAACCAATATCTGTGTAAATACACCCTGCCACATACTACAACATAATTATGAAAACCGGCTATATGTGGCTAGATAATGTCTCCCTACCAATGACCTTAAAATACACTTAACAGGCAAACCAGAAAATGTCAATGACAACAAAATGTCAGCATTGCCCATTCAATCTCCTGCTTGTTAATCATTCCTGCTGTGATTGAATAGTGATAATTTCCCGGTGCGGTCAGATGTACCTTCCATGTTGCCAGGATACTGCTCTGGCTCAAGGTAGAGCTGAGTAAATATTGGCTGTGGGTCTCCGCTGCTCGAGCGCAATGACGCCTCAATGGAATTATGGAGAGCCTCTTCGAATCTGGCCGACTTCAGCTGCCCAGCATATGAATTCCCCATTATCTGCTTTTGGGGGGGGGGGGGGAAAGAGAGAGCTAATACAAATACATGTGAACAAAAGGCACTGCACACTGCTTAGCTCATCACGTTGATCAACAGCAGGTCAGGACGGACAAAGGACTTAAGAAAAGACTCCACACAGCCAGACCGAAAGTAAAGCCTGTGTTTCCCTGTTTTCTGCTTCTTTCTTCTCTCTCTACCCCTGTGCCCCCCCACCCCCACGCCTGCCCCCGCCCCCGGCCCCCCTCAATGCCTCCACCCACACCCCTCGTGCCCCAACGGACCCCGGTGTCCACGCGGGGACATCTGCCTGCCGGGGCCGTTTGATGGGCTTGGGTTTGGGTGACTCTGCTGGCAGGTGTACATAGGGCCATGCACTGGGCCTGAATAGGACAGAGAGAAAGGGAATGAGAGGGAGAGAACAAGCAGGAACGGAAGGTTAAAAGGGTTGGAGAAGAAGAAAGAAAGAAAGAAAGAAAGAAAGAACAAGAAAAAAGAAAGGGAGGAAATAGAGTGGCAACACCCTCAGCATGAACCGTCTCACAGCATATTCACCAAAATCAGCTTTTATCAAAGGCAGCTATAATCTAGACATTTCACTTGTGTGTGTGTGTGTGTTTGGGAAGGTGTGTGTGTGTGTGTGGTGGGGGGGGTACGTTTTGGCTTTCTTCTTGACACATGATCTTGGCCTGAAATGCCTCATGAAGCATTTGTCCTTCAGCTCGTTGGGTAGGTACCATAAAAGCTAGCAGCAACCAAGCACAGGTTGAAGGCTTCAGCTGTTGGGGAATGGCCCAGTGTCTTTATGTTCACCCCTCAGCTGAGAGGCTGTGCAGCTGTTATGACAGTTTAGCAAACTAATGAAAACCTTCCATCTCATGGACTGTGGTAAATAATATGCTGAAAGAGTGACAGCAGTAAAAAGAGAGTTAACAAACAATCCCAGTCTTTTAAAGAACTTCAAATTACCACCTTCCAGTTAATGTCACTTCTGAAACAGTTAAAGATGGATATTTCCTTAAAGCCCACTGACTGTCGATTCTGTGGGTGTGCTTAAAACAAAGACAGAGTTCCTGGACAGCCCTGGCTCTGTGAATGCAAACACTCGGAACAGGGTTCAATCAACTATGTTTCCCCAGCATAGTCTACCTTTATTAAGAACATAAAAACAAGTTAAATGTATATTAACACATTTAAGCCGTGTATTTAAAATTGTTATAACTTTCATTGTAAAAATAATCGTGGATATTTGATTATAGGCCTAATATTGCACGAGTCTGCACACAGAAACTAGAAACCCTGTTTATTTCAGCAATAATGGCCGATCATGGGAACAGACTCTCCAGGTCCCGTTGCTCTCACACCTGAACAGCTCCAGACCCAGTGTTTACCTAATGCTTTTCCAAAGGGGAGACATTAGGAATTCAAGTGACCCAGACAAAGGACAGAGATTAACAGGGCCTGATTGTGCTGCCTGTCACAGAGATAAGCAGCTTAACGGCATGAAGCTACAGTATTCCTTGCTTAACTGATGGAGGAAGGTGCCGGAAGACAGAGACAGACAAAAAAAAGGAAAAAAAAGTCAAACAAAACCAGCGCCTGAGGGCATTTTAGGCGGCGGCTGCGTCTTCGATGGAGAAGTCAAAGGAGACTCCAGAGGCCTGTTTGGCTAGCTGACCCGCAAGCCTCAGAGGACAGATTTGTAGTTTGCCTCACACAAGGTCAGAGGTCAACACAGCAAGCACCGTTTAATCACCTGCCTGTTTGAAAACAAAGCCGGACCATGGCAGAGGTCATGTTACGGATGTTCCTCAGGTGCTTGTCGAGGTTCAGTATTAGCATGAGGGCGTGTTACAGGTGACTGGTCGGTTAATGCCACTTGATGGATGGACAGACGTGTTGAGTGAACTCTGCTCCAGGGAAAAACACTTTAGTCTTTCAAGAACAATGGCTAAAAGGGGGCCTTCATTTATGTGAATAGTGAATCTGAAATTGTCTTTCAGTCAGTGAGTCAGTCAAGGCCATTCACCTCTTGGGTGGTACCGACAGATTGCATGAATGTGACCCAGGGTCAAAACAAGCTAGTCTCGTCTTCTTCCAGATGGATTCCAGAGGAACATTGTGGGGGGGATGGTGAAAAACGCTAGAGACAGTAGAAACATCCTCTCACATGGCAACATGTCTTCTGCTAAAGTGCAGTACAATAGGCAGATAGTGTTAGATTAAGGCCCTAAAGGCATGCCATCTTACCTTATCTGCTTGTTCCCAGGTGCGAAGGCACTTCTGCTGCTACATGCTGGGTTATTACCAGTCTACTGAAACGTTCTGCCAAGACATCCGTCTTCCAGTAGCTGCTGGAGACGCAAAGAGAAGATTTCTCATTAAAGACGTCTGTCAGTGTGAATATTGATTGGATGTAGAGGTCCAACGACTTGTTATGGAGAAAATGGTCAATATAAACCATCTGTATACAGGACACATTCGGTGGGCGCAACATATAGCACATATCAGAATTATAAAAGGCGCCACTGTCCACCAAACACAGACCTATACTTAAAATCAATGGGCACACTTAGCGCAATAAGGATGGACTCTCGGGGGTGTAACAGACTGCATCAAACCGTGACATATGTTGTCGGCATATCGGCTAAAAGCTGCCATGTGATAGCACAGCCCTGAGGGTATTTTCATAAAACACACGTGGCTGTTTGAGGCGATGACCGACCGGTCACACAAGCACATGCACACACACACGCGCGCACGCAGACACACACAAATGCACACACGCGCACACCATAGAACTATATGGCGCACACACACAGCCTATATTCTGAAATCATGTGCGAGTAACATTGACCTCTTGTCACAGTATTGTTCAGCCACTCAAGGTCTGATACAACAGAGGCAAAGTTCTCTTTAAAAACACTGACTGACTGTCACAATCTACCCTAGTCATCATTTCTGACTGTGTGGTGTGGTTGCTACTCTGTGAACAAGTGGGAGAGGTCTAAGTCCTAACAGCAAATGTATGCAAGCTGGTTCACCTTGCCTTCACCTGCCTGTAATGATTAGCCTAGCACATAGAGTTAATCAAAGTTAAGACTGTTGAAATATCAATGGCACAAACAGCAGACTAACTAGAAACCCTGAGCGACCAGGGCAGGGCAGGGCAGGTGACCAGGTCACACTAAGTCAGGTTAACAGGAGAAACAATGCTGAGAAAGGCCATGTTCTTAAGCCAAGTATCGATCACAATGCAGCCTAGTTCAAATCACACAGGTATTTCTGGAATGTTTTCTCCTTTGCTCACTGTGCAAAAAACATGAGACTTAAATACTTGGATGGTTATCTTAAAAAGAAGGACGGCTCACACAGGCACAGATGGCTCCTGAGATGAGGTTGAAGGAGATGTAACTCTAGACAGACACCAATGCTTAATAACTCCTGTTGTATTGGTAGTGACATCTGAAGTACCACTTAAGCTCGCACATACAGGCTTAGCAGATATTTTACATACACACATAGAAATTCACACTTAGAACACACAAACACCCACACCCACACACTGCCACGGCACTGTTGGCCCTGTGCATATGCCGCACATATGCAACACACACACACACACACACACACACACACACCAGGACATTTAGGGTTACATATTCTACTTTAATAAAATATTTTCTTCTGTATTAATCCATTTCTTCAAACCCCCCCACCCCCACACCCTTCGTTCCTGCGGTGAGTTTGGTTTTTCACAACATCTCACTTAGTCAATGTATTTCCGTAGACACATTCTTTAGGAGGTGGGTAATTCTGTCCGCTTACAATGTGTAGAAATACATGTACATATTAAAATAGTAAACAGACAAAACACTAGTTAGTTGAGCTTACTGAAAATAAACACCTCATACAAATGAGCATTCCTGTTCAGTTAAAAGAAAACGATGGATCTGCATGGAACATAACATGCGGGATCTATAGACATGTAAGAACATGTCAGAACACTGTATTAATAAACGCAATTTATGCAAGAACTGCAGTTATTAACTATTATGTGATAGCATTAATTAATATACAGATATGTAATATAAACAAATACATGTGCTCCTAGTAGGGGTGCACGATATTGATCAAATGTGATATTGCGATATTGATCATGAAAATTGCAATATCGATATTAA
>JAODLL010051959.1:0-19217 GCA_026546735.1 Forbesichthys agassizii
CTGTTTTGCTTCTGCTACGGCAGATGCTGCAGCCCTTCGGGCCCGTCGGTACCTTGCAACCGCCTCCAGAGTCTTCCAGAACAACATATCCCGAAAGGCCTTTTTCTTCAGTCGGACGGCTTCCCTGACCACTGGTGTCCACCACAGTGTTTGAGGGTTACCGCCCCTTGAGGCACCTAAGACCATGAGACCACAGCTCTTCACCACAGCTTTCAAAGAGGGTGCAGCAAAAACAAAACACAGGGAATACTCTGAACAAAGTAAAGCACATCGCGTGAACACATACGGCAAACGAAAAACAATAACCCACTTACTGAAACTAGTCCTCCAGCCTTATCTGCCCTCAACCTCACACCCACATGGCTGGGAGCAATCCACTGATTGCATGTGTTGGTGTGGGGCGCTGGGAGCAAGGGCTTACACTAATATTTCAGTCATACAGTAATAAAAGAAGCCAATAGGCTACAAATGTGATTTAGCCTATTGAAGGCAAGTAAAGCACAATTCAACTAAACTTCTGAGACACTAAGAGCCAACAACACTGCTATTTTATAATAGCCCCGTGCCATATCAAATTATTTTCTATGAAATGATTCCAATGCAGAATATTTTTTGTGTGTGGAAAGAAATACTTTAATTTACTTAGAACAGTAAAGGAACAGGATGCAAGCAGGCAGTAGATCTCAGGCACGATTCCTATGCGCACACAAGTTTCTTCTTCATCTGTTGTTTACTGACTGTAAGATAGTGACTCGTCTTGCCCCTTGAGGTACAAAGTGGTATTACAAGGTTACGGGCCAGAATAATCTGTT
The DNA here is from genome assembly GCA_026546735.1 of Forbesichthys agassizii. Classification (NCBI taxonomy): domain Eukaryota; kingdom Metazoa; phylum Chordata; class Actinopteri; order Percopsiformes; family Amblyopsidae; genus Forbesichthys; species Forbesichthys agassizii. The sequence goes on from JAODLL010051959.1 coordinate 813, forward strand.
CATTTCAGAAAATATCTCCACAATGCAGTACATAGAGTAATTTGACATGTCATCAATACATCAATACATGTCTTATAACTATTTTGATAATTTTGATTGGTTTTCAATTGGTTTAAACTAAACATATTACACGTAGCACCTCTAAGTATTAATGATAGCAACACTGTCACCTTATGATATCACTCTCATACCTGAGGACTCTTATCAATTTTGCAGGAATATCAGGTCCAAATTGCAATAAAACCCCCAGTGACAGTATTGGATCAAAGATAGGAAATTGTAGTGCAGCCTTCTGTTATGAGGCTCTAACCCCTGAGTTAAGGTGCAGGGACTGATGAGAATTCCAGTGTTGGCAATAAGATCAATGCAAAATGTATTTTTGTACTACATTGCTGCCACTATATTGGGCCCAATATGTCCTGCAACTGGAGACTGATATGGCAGAAGATGGTGTTACTGTTCGCCTCCTATTGACCAGTATACTAAGTCTTCTTATTTACAGTATTGTACCATGGGAGGCAATACTATAGCCTTTGACCCTTCGAATTGTAGGTGGATCAGGAAAAAATGATTGTGATAATGTGAAATAAGGAGAAATACAGTTCCTCGAGGCAACAGCTAGTGCAAAACAAATGTCAAAATGCACCAAACTGTGAGCAATGGATTGACTCAAGATGGAAACCATGGCAGAATGTACAGCCAGCATCTTTGTCCAAACATCTGTTTTTGAATAGAATTATAAAATCAGAAATAAATACTTTTCTATGTTTATCTGGTATGTTGTGCGTGTGCACGCATGTTGCAAGCAAACTTTGATTTCAACCTGCTGTAAAATGAACACTCTGCTTCAGTCTCTCATCCTCAGTTTCCTGCAACCAAATGGCCACCAACAGCTGTGTCTTTGCTTTCCTCAGGAAAATGTGCGGTGTAACAGCGGCCCAAAGCTCTTCCCCTGTGATCATTTCAATGCACTACCAGAACGCCTTACAGGGAATCACAGGTTTGTATAAGGATGATTTGATGTTCATCATACACACTTGAATAGCTTTGCTTCAATCCCTCCAATACAATCTAAATCAGCACGACAGGGCATTTACAACCTGAAGCACGAATAAGTGATTCAGGTTGTCCATTGATCTCAGTGATGAGAGACTTCCGAGGTAATGGATACGGGGGCTGTGTCTGGGGGTGGATATAGGATGACTACAGGTAACGCTTTGCTTTGTAAGTCCAGCTCTGTTTTGGTATCACATTTATGGTGATACTGCACTGGAACACTCAACCATGTAAGAATTTATATATTCTATATTTGAATTAAAGTGAGATGAATAAATTAGACTTAATGACGAACCCAGTCAGTCTTATTACATTAGGAATACAATAATGTATTGTCCTAAAATCATGCATGTATTGAATCACCAGTCAATCATAAAATAGAAATCAAATCATATAAAAATAAAAACTTTAGAAAATGGTTGGTGACTAAAGAAGAAGTTTCCTCCCACTGGTTATCATAGATTTATTTTCAGGATGCTTTAAGTGGTCTGTCTGCTGTATACAGCCTGATTTATGCTTTAGTGGGTCTGCGTTGTTAATGTCATGTGCGGGTGTATGCTGACGTGCTCGGTATTTATAGATGTGCGGCCTAGTTGTGTTAGAATTGTTTACCGAGCATATGAAGCCCCGCTTCACCATATGGAAATGATGTCTGGTTAAATTGAGTGTAAACTATTTGAAATAAGCATATACAAATATTTCTTCCCAGCAAATCTCTTACACCATCATTGACCATGGGACACTGTGCTGATAGAATAAAGTAGGGTATTTAGAGAAGACCGCTGTTAGTATTTTTGCAGCCCAAACATCAGGGAGGTCCCCTAGTAGAGTTTGTGAGCTGAAGTTGTAGTCTCGCTTATTGTTCCACAACCAATCATCGTTTCCTGCGGTTGACGAACGTGCCTTTATATTTTGGAGCTGGTGCACGAGGCATACGCAGCCTGGCTCAAAGGGCCCGCACAACTCTGTGTGGGATCCGCGGGCCCTACGCAGACACGTATGACATTGAAGCATAAACCAGGCTTAATGTCTCTGGTATAATCATGCAGCCACATTAGATCAAAACACCTGTGTGCTAACATGGGCTTCAAAAAAAGTACTGACACCATGACATGCTTCTACATGTCATACTTGCTGTAGCATACTCTGATTAATCATGAGAGTTTGTTTTCAAGGCCATATGGGCCTATAGTACTCAACACACTAAAGCTGAAAACCTATTTCAAATAGTCTTATTGAACACCATGTGCCTCTTGGCCTTTTTTCTACTCTTCAGAAAATGTCCTGTACCTGAGATCCACAAAGATGGAAAACATCCACTGGCCACATTAGAATATTCAAGCTCATCGTCAAACTCATTTTACGGCTGTTCCAAGAAACGGACTCGTAGTGGATTGGCCATACATCTGCAGGACTTTCTTTACTGTACCAAACACGCCAGTGGACGCACGTCTACAGTTATGTGTATGCATGTTGCATTGGTTAATCTGCCATGTTAATACCTGTGTTCACTGTATAATAAACAAGTGTGGTTAATAGATTACTTCATATATGAAACAATTATAGATGAATGCACTGTACTGTATGAACCAGTGCAATTTATCACTGTATTCTAAATTACATTGCAAGTAGTGCCTGTTTGCACATGCAAGAAAAGCACACAAGAATAAGCATGTAACATCAAAATCTCACCCCATATAAATTGTGAATGCTTCTGTGATCAAAAAGTGCTAGGTACATATCTACAACAACAGCTAAAAAATATATCCACAGCAATAAGCTTGCCACATGGCAAGCCATAATGCTTGCTTGTGTTCCAATCTCCCTGGCTTGCAAGCAGAATATAACATGTCAGGCCAAATTCTCCTCAAACAACAGAATAATTATAGCAGTGGTGGGAGCAGCAGAGGTCCAAGCCTGGTCTTTCCCCCAAAACAACACAACACAGATCAGCGGCTCTGCTCACAAGGTGGCAGTACTCTGAAAACATTATAGGAACATTTTAACTGGGCTGCAACTGCTCACTGAACTAAAGGTAAATAGATTGTACTATAATAACACGTTTGTTCTTTTGAACACGATCATTCAAAATGGTCATATATCACTTTTCACTGGTATTGTTTTTGAATGAAACCCATATTTAGTATTTTGTAGTGTACCTTGATGGCTCAAAACTATCAAGAAATTATATTTAAATATGTCAAAAGAACATGCTATAGTTTAGTATACTTCAAAACACACCAGATTGGGGAGCAGTATAATAATCATTAAGATATTAGGCTATTGATGTGACGTCATACACCCAAAAGAAAGCTTGCTGAAACACATGCTTTCTATCATAGGAAGCCCAAATCAAACATGGCTGGATTCTCTTATTTCAACTTTTGTGGATTGGTAGCACCGAAAGCCCTGAAAAAGTGAGTTTTTTTTATAATGTCTCCTAATGCTCAACCTTTACACTTGAGGTGAAGTTCACACTAAATGAGGTCAATCATCAGTAAAATTGTTGACAATAATTCCAGCAACCATGCCTCTCTAAAAAACAAAATGTGAAGGATTCCAATTCAAGTGTGGTCTGAAACTCCCAAAGTAAATTACTACATTACAGCAATACAGCACACGCACAGCCTTGGAGGAAGGCTTCACTGGACGTGTCTGATAATCACACAAAACACGGGCGCACACACAATTGCACACGCACACACAGTGGATGGCACTGCACTGATGTAGCTGATATCAAAAGCTCCACGGGCAACTCAAGATGTTGATAATCAAACATCTAATCAACAGGGTCTTGTGGAGATGTGAGATTAAATTATCCAAATAAATGTTCAAGCACTGGGGGGAAGATTGAGTAGTGCAAAAATGGGTGATGTTACACTACTATGGCAAACTGGAGGCAAGCAATTACAGACTTAATGTTAAACTGATATTCATAAGCAGCCCTATTACTTTAATGAGAAAAAGGGCCACAAAGCACCTGCAAATGAGACCATGTACTGTATATTTTAGGCATTTTGCTGCTGCTTTCATCTTTTAGAGAGTTAGGACTTCATTTCTTTTACAAGGGCATTCATAAATAGAACAATCTGGTTGTTGATGGATGTAGGTCGGTTGTAGCGCATGTTAAACCTCTGGCCTTTCATGTCAGAGCAAAGTCTTCAGGCCCACATCCGACCTCTAGAGCTCCAAGGATGAAGATTATGATGTAATAATTTAATTTATAATATACAGTAGTATATTAGTTCCATGGCATATTTAGTGATTTACAGGCAGGTAAACAAACTAAATTGAGCCTGATAAATAAATGATGATGATGACGATGATGATGATGATGATACATCGTTTACACTTATTGCATCAAGAGCCCCACTGCACTACTCATTCTTAATAATTTGTATACTTTGCCATAAGCCCAACTGAACTCAGATATCATCTCCAACCTATTCTTCCTCCCTAGTCAGATATCCAATCAAGTACAACGCCAACTGAAAAGACATGTTCAAAGCTCAAAGAGAGAAAAAGATAATCCAAAAAGGGAAAATGTCATTGGAAATTTGAATAATATGGGACTGTTAACTTACTGAACAGTAAACAATGACTCACACTGAGTAGTGAAAATACGAAGATATCATTAAGGCAGTCCATTTTCTGCAGGTTCAGTTTTACATGCGTCAAACTTAATCAAACCACATTCATCCTAAAATGTGAGCAATTATAAAAACACAAGTTCTTATTCCTGATTTTAGCTTTCTCAGTTTATACTTGCAGCATTATCGTTTTACTGCGATATTGTCTAGCAGCAGCAGTTTGTGTGATTAGAGGGTGAGTGACTACAGTATATACATATTGCTAGAAAAAAGAAAAAAAAAAAGAAAAAAAACGCTTTAATTAGGCTGTGTAAACTCTCCATTAACAAGATTGAGTAATTAAAGCCTAGGTTATTCAAAGATACCAATTATGGAGGATTTCTACAGGCTAAATATACAGTATTCAAAGATAATTATTGGTATATTAATGACACTTTCTTGTTTGTAAATCCAAGTGTTTGGATGTTTTACCTTCAAAATGTTTAAAAGAATATATCATTTTAATTGCAAGATCAAAATATGTGGCATACGTGAACAATTTCTACTGTGCTAAAAGGTTAATTTGCATGTGACATTCCTGAAAGTTTCATAATAACTTACATAGTAATTTTTTTAAAGTTTGAATTGACTAACATCCAAGTGGAGTAAACAGCTTTACAAGCTATTGCACAATATTACATGCATATTACAGCACAGTTTAAGGGTACAAAGAACATAATGCAATCATCAGAGAAGAGTACAGAAAATGCTCCAGTGTTACTAAAAGAGGTTCTATTCTTTCCTACTGCATTCTGAATAAATTAGGTTTGTAATGGTGAAAGGTGAAATGCCATTTGTGATACAGATGTGTGAACATACTAGTCTGTGCCTAAAGTATTTAGTTATAACAGAGCGCACACTTTCATTGGTGCACTTTTTGTCAATATTTCGTATATCCATTTTTACAAATAAGTACAATATGATTTTTAGATATAAGGTACGGATTCTCGGCAGTAAGTCGGACTCGTTTCAGGTGGGGGTTGGTCTCCGCCAGGGTTGCGCTTTATCACCAATCCTGTTTGTGATATTCATGGACAGGATATCGAGGCGTAGTCGTGGTGGGGAGGGGTTGCGGTTCGGTGACCTGGGGATCTCATCACTGCTTTTTGCAGATGATATGGTCCTGATGGCGTCATCGGTCTGTGACCTCCAACACTCACTGGATCGGTTCGCAGCCAAGTGTGAAGCGGCTGAGATGAAGATTAGTATCACAAAATCTGAGGCCATGGTTCTTAGCAGGAAACCGATGGAGTGCCTGCTCCGGGTAGGGAAGGAGTTCTTGCCCCAAGTGAAGGAGTTCAAGTACCTCGGGGTCTTGTTCGCGAGTGAGGGGACATTGGAGTGGGAGCTTGGCCAGAGAATCGGAGCAGCGGGAGCGGTATTGCAATCACTTTAACGCACCATGGTGACAAAAAGAGAGCTGAGCCGGAAGGCAAAGCTCTCGATCTACCGGGCAATTTTAGCTCCTACCCTCACCTAAGGTCATGAAGGGTGGGTCATGGTACAAGCGACCGAAATGGGTTTTCTCAGAAGGGTGGCTGGCTTCTCCCTTAGAGATAGGGTGAGAAGCTCAGCTATCCTTGAGGAACTCGGAGTAAAGCCGCTGCTCCTTTGCGTCGAAAGGAGCCAGTTGAGGTGGTACGGGCATCTTGTAAGGATGCCTCCTGTGCGCCTCCCTTGGGAGGTGTTCCAGGCACGTCCAGCTGGGAGGAGCCCTCGGGGAAGACCCAGGACCAGGTAGAGAGATTATATCTCCAAGCTGGCCTGGGAACGTCTCGGGATCCCCCAGTCAGAGCTTGCTGATGTTGCTCGGGAAAGGGAAGTTTGGGATCCCTTGCTGAAGCTGCTGCCCCCGCGCCCCTATTCCGGATAAGTGGGAGAAGATGGATGGATGGATGATTTTTAGAAAGTGCGTTTAGTGATAACTTATAAGCATGCTGCAGCAGATGCACTGAAGATATTAGAGCAAAGAAAGCATAATTAAGATCACCTATTAACGTTCCAAATACATTAAGTGTAAAGTGGGGCTAATTATAAAGCTTTGGATCTTCAAGGCTGAATATAATGCTGATAATAGAGACATTTTGCCTTCGTAAAGACCTGTTCATTATGAACTGCAATGGTTTCAGTCTATGACCACCACTGGGTCAGTACAATGTAAGCATACTGTAAATTAACACATAAACATTTATTTCTTTACTTTAAACAGAAATCAATTATGAAACTCAGTAATTAGAACTTTCATAGTTTTTGATCTTAAGTTTCTGCAGTAGAGGCATTAATGAAAGCTACTGTAAGCCTAAAATCTTTAAAAAGTATGATTTAAACAGGGCAATTCTGTTGAGAATAACCATGTCTTGGAATTTCACTGTAGTTCAAATCCATAAAATATGTCCTGTTGAGAGCCAGGCAGTGGCTTTATCAATTTTTGGTTCACGTCCCATGATTTGATAAATCATCAACTCACTAATTAGAACCAAAAGATGAGAAAACAACCAGTGGTGTTAACGCAAATGGCCATACCCTGAGGAGCACATAAGGTAGATAGCACCACTAGCCACATATTATAACACAAATAAAATGTCTTGTTTACAGCAAAAGGTACATTCAAAACACATTTCCCAGCTACCTCTAGCTTTGAAGAGTATTGATATTCACAGGCACATCAAAATAAAGCCACAAGCCCGGGAGAAGATCAAGGCTGACATGTCATTAAGGGAGGACAGCAAGTGAATGTGCAGGCTGCAGCTCAACAGCATGTTTGCCCACAGTCTGCCCTTAGCATACGGTGTGCTGGGAGAAAAATAGATCTGTTTAGCACATGACAGCGCCCATCAATCACCAGCGAGCGCTGGAAGGGGTGAGGCGCTCAGGGGATCAAACAGGCCTCCTGTCTGTCGGCGCCCTGCTGAGCTGCACTTGACTTACCCAGTAGGGTGGTACTACGCCCCAACATATGAACGAGCTGGCGCTTCCTGGGGAGCCACACCCGCCTCTTTATAGGCAGGGAGGACATGCATTGCTCCATTCTCACTTCATAGAGGGAGATTCATGTCATATAACATGCAACTTGTAACTAGATGATGCGTGTGTGTGTGTGTGTGTGTGTGCATGCGTGCGTGTGCTTACGTGTGTGCTTCTCAGGTAATATTTAGCATAAATTGACTTTCTGCTTTCAGCTTTAAGGTAGCTGAAAGGACACTCTGATCTGAACCTTGTGATGGAGCGCTACAGAAGCGCTGTTCTTTTGGTCTGAAACACAGCTTGCCCTCCTCTCCTGACCCTCCTGCCGCTACTGGACATTATCTGTCATTACTGAAGAGTAGCCCCACACACTGCCAACTTGGTACCTTGTATTTTGCTCATAAAACACCTTGTTTTCAGGTGAGGCTGCTCGTGTCCTCTGGTTGAACAGAAAATAATTGTTTCTCTATTGCAAGGGTTCTCCAACTTTTCAGCTCATGACCCCCAAAATAATAGTGCCAGAGACTCATGACCGCCTCTATCACCAGAGGTGGTAGAAGCGTACAGCCATATTAATATATAGTGTTATAAGGTAGTAGCCGCATACATCAAAGTGATGTATAAACTGGTATGGCTACAATATGCCATTTCTAATCATTTTAAGTTATTATTATTATTATTTTATCTTATTTAATTTCTGAAAATAATCTTGTAACCCCCTCTTGTGTTTTGTGACCCCCACTTTGAGAACCACTGCTCTAACGGACAAAAAATAATCTCATATTTCCCCTTTAAAGGAAATCATTTTTGATGTACATTGTACATCAAGTACATTGTAGGTACATATTAATTATATTTTGTGGGGGTGTCAATGTAATTACTACAGTATTGTCCTTTACACCTGCTATTTTCCTCTCTGTTGCTTACTACCAGTATTGTATGGTCTTGTCAGCATGTTATGTCCACATAAAATACATGCGGCATAATCATTTTCTCATGCTTGTATGGTGCAACTTGTCACAACTATTACATTCAGCATGGCAATCATGCAGGCGTAGAAAAAGGGTGCGGCATGGGATTGGAATTGCATCATGCCATGCCTGTTCACAGTGGAAACAGCACATTATTTTCACCAGCAATACAGCACAACCTCCCCATGCCTGGCCTCTCTGTCTGCTCCAATTACTGTGGGGTACCACTGAAGTGCTTACATGTTAAAACACAAGCATCGGGAAGGGAGTGCGTTTTACAGTGCAACCTTGGAATACACAGTAGCACTGGCTTCTCCCCTAGCCCAGAGTTCATGTTCAGCCCAGCCTGGGGGAACTGTTGAGTGACGAGTTTGTGTGTGCTCCACACCCCAGAAAAGACCAATCGATCCCCCAAATGCTACACTGTCCTCCTGCGCACTTGAGAGAAGATTGCAGAATGCCAATTCCAAAACTCTTGTATTTTTCAATGAATGCACAAGTCTGTAACCTGCTTGCTGCAAATTGGCTCAGAATCATTGGAGGTTTTATCCCTTCTGGCAGTGCCTGGAGCCTAGTATTTCACTGGAATGACTGTCAGTCATAGGTAGGACTTGAGGTGCAGCTATGGTGGGGGGATGTGTTCATGCTTTTAACTCTGCATGTCTCTTTACTTATGGCAAACATCTCTAGGAGATATCCAAACGACAGCTCTATAACTCCCAGACTGAAAGTGCTTGCCAGTGGTATCAGTCTCTGATATTCTAATAACTATCAGAGTTTGAATCATTCTGTTTGTGCTGCACTGCCCACTGTGGCAAGCTCCTGCCAGTTCTGTAATATTCACATCTGGGAAGACAACTTCACAACTGGGTAAACAAACAATATTCTATTAGAATGGTTACAGCACCTGTTCATCATGGCTACTGCCATGTTAATATATAAATAAATCAAACAAAGTTGACCTGGCCTAAATAATAATGTGCTTAATTCATAAGAGTGGAAAAGGAATTTTAATGTATATATATATTTAAATACGAGTACACAGAATAAAAAAGGTCACTCATCAAAGCAACAAAGAAGTAAAATAAATAAATCAAACAAAGTTGTCCATGGCCAAAGCGCTTAATTCATAAGAGTGGGAAAGTAATTGTAATGTATATATTTTTATATATACAGTATATATTTAAATACGAGTACACAGAATAAAAAAACTCATCAAAGCAACAAAGAAGTTTGAGATAATAGGAGTGAGAGCTAGGAGGTGAAGAGGTGCAAATCTACAAGGAACAACCATAGCATATCTGCTACAAATGGGTGGAATCTAACACTAGTCCAGGTACCAAGGTGGATTGTAGAGAGGTATGTTGAGTCTCTTGCGGAAGATGCAGGGGTAATGTTTTAGCAATCCTGATTGTTGCTGGAAGCTCAAAAACTGGGTAGGATAATGCACTACCAGCCAAAAGGTTGTGGGTTTGAATCCTGACACAACCAGTAAGCATCCCCGAGCAAAACGTCTAACCTCTACCTGCTCCTTAGTTCTTGCTAGTACTCACTGTAAATCACTTTGAATTACACCGTAGTTGTCACGCCTACGTCCTGTGGCGGGGCAATACCAGCCTCTCCCACACGCTCCCGTTCCCGAAGTACTAATCACTGATCTGTGACAGGGACTCCCGCACCTGTTTCTGGTTGTTGTTTTTTGTGTTCCAACCCTTGCAGGTTATTGTTGTAGCAACGCTAAGGTTAAGCTTTTCTGTTCAACAACCCTGCGTGGTTCTGTGTCTGTATAGCTTTGTTTTGTAATAAATTCCTTGGTTTTGTATTCATGTGTTTGTTGTTACCGACCGCCTTACAGACTAACCCGCCTATTGTTAAATTCTCGCTGTGTCATTTTCGTCTCGCTTGTCTGAGTGTGTGGTCTTCCTTTCGTTTCTTAGGATGAGCTCAGACCAGCGTGACGGGGCGCGAGCCCTGCCGATTGACTGGCAGCGCTCAAGGAGAGATGTCAATCCATGGGGATTCGTTTGACACAGCTGTTGGGGGCATTCCGCTGCGGAGTATGCTTTGGCTTTCCGGACGGTGGCGGTGTCTAGCGGCTGGAACGAGCCAGCCCTGAGCACCGTGTTTGCACAGGGTTTGCGGACGGAGGTGCGCTTGGAGCTGGCTTATGCTCCAGAGAGCACATCGCTGGACGCCTTCATCGACCGGGCCTTTGCCTACGACTGACAGCTCAGGGAACGGGACAGGCAGGGGTGCCGCCTACGTCCGCCCTCCGTCGAGGCACAGGGCGGCGCAGAGCCGATGGAGCTAGGGCTCACCGCAGAAGAACGGGACCGCCGGGGTCGACTCGGCCTGTGCCTGCTCTGCGGGGAAGGGGGGCATCTCCGGAGAGGGTGCCCTCTGGCCAGACCACAGGACAGGAAGGGGGTGAGTACCCGAACGGCGCCACACTGCGTCATGGGAGCTCTGAATGTGACGATTAACACCAGTTTGTTCGTATGCGCAGTGGTGGTTTCGAGGAAGTCTCATCCTCATCTTTCCACAGCGCTGATGGAATCCGGTGCCGCGGGGAGCTTCATCGACCAGTTGCTGGTGTCCGTCCTGCAACTACCTACCCGGAAGCTGAGGTCCTCACTTTCCATCAGGGCGCTGGACGGGAGACCGGTGGTCCGGGTTTATCACCCATGCTACCTGTCAGCTCGGGCTGACCATCAATAGCTGCCACTGAGAGAGACTGGAGCTCCTGGTACTGCCATCGTCCGTGCACCCCATCATCCTGGGTCTCCCCTGGCTGCAGAGACATGAGCCCAGGATTGCCTGAAGAAGAGGGAGATCCAGGGTCGGTGCCAGAAAGACCTGTCTGATGGCCATCTGCGGAACCACGTCGGTGGAGAGCCCGCAGAGTGCTTTCCGGAGCAGTACCAGGATCTGGGAAGGGTCTGCTTCGTGGACCAGGCAAGGTGTCTCCCTCGTCACCGCTCCTGGGACTGCGCCATCAACCTGACGGCCAGGGCTTCGCCCCCCCAGAACAAGATCTACCCGCTCTCAGTTGCGAAGACAATGATGATGGAGGAGTACGTAACGGAGGCGCTGGAGCAGGGCATCATCCGACACTCCACCTCTCCTGCGTCGGCCAGTTTCTTCTTCATCGCCAAGAAGGACGCGAGGCTTCGCCCCTGCATAGATTACCGCAGACTGAACAGCGTCTCCGTGAAGTTCCTTGCTGTCCTGCAGAGGCTGTTACAACACTGGCTATACATCAAGGTGGAGAAATGCCTCTTCCACCGGGACACTGTCTCCTTCCTGGGGTACCGCATCACTCTGGAGGGGGCTCGAATGGAAGAACTCAAGGTGGACGCCGTCAGGTCCTGGCCGGTCCCCAAGACCATCAAGGAGCTCCAGCGGTTTCTCGGATTCGCCAACTTCTACCGCCGGTTCATCAGAGGATCCAGCACGGTCTCGGCTCCCCCCACGTCATTGTTGCAAGGGAAGCCGCAATGCCTACGCTGAACCGCGGAGGCCGAGAGGGCATTTGGGGAACTGAAAGACACCTTCACCACCGCTCCTCTCCTGGTGTACCCGAACCCTCTCCTCCCGCTCACCGTGGAGGTGTACCCAAACCCTCTCCTCCCGCTTACCGTGGAGGTCGATGCCTCCGAGGTCAGGGTGGGGGCAGTCCTCTCCCAACTCCATGGCAGCCCGCCCCTGCTCCACCCATGCGCATTCTTCTCTAAGAAGCTGTCAGCTGCGGAGAGGAACTACGATGTGGGAGACCGGGAGCTACTAGCGGTTAAGTTGGCCCTGGAGGAGTGGAGGCACTGACTGGAGGGTGCTCGTGAACCTTTCACGGTGCTAACCGATCACAAGAACCTTGAGTACATCTGTGCTGCTCGGCGCCTGAATCCCCGCCAGGCCCGATGGATGAGCTACTTCTCCCGGTTCCGGTTCACCCTGACATACAGGCCCGGGTCAGAGAACACGTCGACTGACGCGCTCTCCCGCATGCACGAGGGGGACAAGGCGCTGGGGGTCTACGTGTCCGTGGTCCCAGCAGCCTATGTGGTAGGTCCCGTGGAGTGGGACGACACCGACATCCAACGGGCAAGCTGACGGGACACACCTCCGACCACCTGTTCCCCCAGCAAGATCTACGGGCTCGTGACCTGGGCCCACGAAACACCGGCAGCAGGGCACCCCAGGGTGGACCGGACAACGGAGGTACTTTGGGAGAAGTACTGGTGACCTGGCATGGGGAGGACTGTGCGCCACTACGTCAAATCGTGCCGGACCTGCGCACAGTCCAAGGCGCCAAGGCACGCACTGGCGGGCAAGCTCCTGATGGTCCGGACAACAGGGCGGACCCCGTTCTAGTTAGTGCTGGGACACCAACCACTACTATGCCCATGGACGGGGACTCCACCCAGAGATGTGCCAGCAGTGGAGGACTGGTGCCGCCGGGCTGGGGAGGTGTGGGCCACCCCCCGAAGACGTCTGGTACGGGCCGTCAGCCAACAGAAGCGCCAGGCGGCGGTCCGAGGCCCCGGACTACGCCATAAGAGACCGGGTGTGGCTGTCTGCGCAGGACCTGCCGCTCCGCCTGCTGTGTCGTAAGTTGGCTCCCCGGTATGTGGGGCCCTTCAAGGTCCTCCGGAGGGTAAACGACGTGTCAGACACATTTTGGAGCTCCCGCCCCCATACCAGCGGCTTAACCCCACCTTTCATGTCTCTATCCTCAGGCTAGTGGTTCCTGGTCCGCTGGGGGGTCGTGACCTTGCTGTTGCACCTCTGGCGCCAGTAGAGGTGGAGGGGGGTCCAGCATATGCAGTGGAGGCGGTGCTGGATTCCAGACGGCGGCAGGGCCACCTCTAGTACCTGGTGGACTGGGTTGGTTATGGCCCCGAGGAGCGGAGCTGGGTACGGGCTGTGGACATCGATCGGGCCCTCACCCAGGAGTTCCACGCTCGCCGGCTGGATCGGCCAGGGCCTTTCCCTCGGGGTCGTGCTCCCCTTGATAAGTTGTTTTTTGTGTTCCCACCCTTGCGGGTTAAGCTTTTCTGTTCAACAACCCTGCAAGGTTCTGTGTCTGTATAGCTTTGTTTTGTATTAAATTCCTTGGTTTTGTATTCTTGTGTTTGGCGTTACCGACCGCCTTACAGTAGTGACCATTTCATAATGTTACATAGGGCATCTTTAATGTTTAAACTAAAATAGTAGGCAGTATCATTAAATCATTTTGATTACACAAAAATCTGATTTACATGGTGGTTGAGTCTAACATGAGCCTGGAGTTTAGTTGCACCACATAATTGTGTCTCTAGGAAACTCTGCCTCAAGCTCATTAGGAATACAGAACATATTTTCATTTATCTAGGAGCTTTTGTATTATATTTTGTTCCTGGTGAAATTTCAAAAGCTATCTCCCTCAAAGTTCCTCATGTATCAAGTTCTGCCGTTACGTACAACAACAGATAATGTGACAATTAGTTTGAAAATGTCACAGTCTTTTAATCACCTGTGTACATTTTCCTTATGCAAGCTCTCCCCAGAATGGATTTCAGTGGGAACAGGATATATACTGTAATACTGTAGCTAATAGTGGTGCTGTTTTAAATATACTGGTACTGAAACCCATTAAACCTTTCAGGTTTGCATGGAAAGCAGTTAGCCAAGCAGATGCATTTTGGTAAATAAAGATGAAAAGGCCATTTAATCAATCTCAGATCTGACATCTCAGTCAAAAAAATAATTGGCGTCTTTGGCAAGTGAAACTATGATCTACAGTATAACAGTACTGGCTCATCTGGTAATTAGCTGAATTTGACAAAAAATGTATTATCTTACAAACATTGACACCTTTAATTCCAATATTTACAATAATTTGGAAAGAGATCTAGTGTGGTGAAGATATATGGCCACTATACAGTATGCATATTTTATTTTAAAGTTTTTATTGTCACATGAAGTTTTTATTATTGCATGAAGACATTCAATGTGGTCAACTTGAATGTCTTCATTGTACACTGGGGCAATTAGTCACTACCATACAGCTATTCTAGTTTATGTTCAGCTCATCACAGTTTTAGAGAAACAACACTTATTTCAAGATACATTTAGTATTTAAAGTATACAATCAATGTTACATTGCAAAGGAAAGACGGCATCAACATTTCACTACAAGAAACAAAGTTGCCTTCTCAATGGCTTGTGACAGTTTGCCAATGGCAGTGGTGGAAGGTATAGACAGCTTTCCTTCAAGATCTATGGCAACAGTTTGCTTACTGAGTGGTAATAAGGAACATCATTGTTTATATAGCGTGGGAGGTCTCTGAGATGGGACTGCACCCAGAAGATACACCTGCCAGACCAGTGTCTGGTAATGTCCCTATCAGCACCAGGCTGCCTCATAATCCTGACCTCCCCGTGTTTATAGTTCTCATCTGAATCTGCTGTTGAGAAGTGAATTATATTCCTGGCAGCATTCTCCTGGGAATGTACGGAAAACAGGATTACATTTATGCACAGTGAACTAGCCGCAGAGTACTTGCTCATGCATATCCTTGTAAAAATTCTCCTGCCGTGGCAGTTGTGCACTGTTCCACCCTGCAAGCGTTATGATCTGTGTGATATCAATATTTTGTCTCATACTGTAAACTGACCTTATCCAGAATCATCAGCATATTGCATTTTGAAATTGTATTGTTTTGCATCTGGACGCAACACCCTAGTATGTGAAAACAAAGATAAGACGTGTGAAAGGCTTTATGTGTTATAGCTCAGTGGTTCCCAACCTTTTCCCCTTGGAGCCCCCCCCCTCCCTCCAACATTGTGCAGCTTTTGAGCCTTGACAATTTATAGCAAACATTAAAATGATGCCTCTGTGGCTCTTTGTAAATCACTGCCTACTCTTTCGAATACTTGTCTGATGTTGGTGGACGTATTTGAAGAAGAATAAGCTTTCTGCTTAAACAATTAATAGGCTATTATTTTTAGATTGGCCTTGGCATCACATATGATTTTAAAGAACATTTTAAAATCTATACATTTTACAATTATATTATAGTAAAACATTTTAATGTGCGCTTGACCTCAAAGCAAATGAGATCAAGCACCTCCATGTGAACTCTAGCTCCCCAAGAGGGGGGCGTGGACCCAGTTTTGGGAATTTCTGTTATAGAGCACCAAGGTTGTTTTCAAATAGAGGATACAATTATGAACACAAATGTTAGATTCATCTTACATCAATCTCTCAACTCTAGCCAATCAGTCCAGCACTATAAAACACAAATAATTCCCAGATAGGCATAACACCCAATGCTCTTTAACACAATTTCTTACAGTTCTTAACAGATTTATTAAATGTATGTTTTTGAGTAGCATATATTTTTGAGAAATAGAAACATTAGAAATGTTGAGCTTCTAATCTTCAAGGCAATAATCAGTTCCTGTGCAATTCCCCTTCGACAAGGACACTATTATTTTTGCTTGCTTGAGGTTGTGAGCATGTTTGAGGGCCAACTGCAAACTATTTTTAGACACTGATAATGGCTTGAATAGAGAAAAAAGCATCAATAAAATGCCACATTTCTGGCAGTTTACACACATTGTGAGTCCCTGAGTGAAAAAACTACCGGGTCTAATCCCGGTACACAGTAAGAATGATTCTTGATATGTTGCTGCACCTTGCATTTCAAAGTGGATATTTCCAGCAGTGAAAGGTCACCCATACATTATCTGTCTCAGATACAGTACATATCAAGGATGTAAATGAAAGCATGCCCTTCAAAAGTGTTACAGTAAAACTGCACATGATACACTAGGACAGGCACCTCAAAGAGAATTGCTAGGCTGAACAAGAGGCGCATTTTTCATAGCCTACATACTGTACTCCTGTGTTTACGTCCTCATGTTTGATACATAAAAGAGACTATATATTTAACTTAACTTTTCAACCTTTGAAAAAGTCTAGGTAACTTTGGAGTATAGCATCAAATTATATTTCACAAGTGTAACCTTTGAAAACAACTTTATAAGATGTGTCCTATATTATTTAATAATATAGGATATAGCATGACTGTAATGTGTCGAGGGTGAATTATAAGATGTTTACAGTATATAAATAATATAGCATGATGATAATATATATTAGCCATGCATTTTTCCCATTACAATGAATAGGGGGCATAGGGGGTCATTACAGTCCCAGCGCCAGGGGGAAGCGTAAGGGGGCATCGCCCCCTCAGTGAAGATTCCGTCTTAATTCGAAAGAAAATTTTGTTCTTTTTTATTTATTTTTTTATTACATAGTAATATTAAGTTTAGCTCACCATTATTCACTAAAACCAAATATATATAGCATAGACATAATTTCTGTATGATTCCAAATTTCCAATAATCCTTGGCTGCATATAGTGCAAACAGACACACCTCACGTGAGTTGACGTGAGGTGTGTTTGATTGCTCAACCACTCAGACTGTGAATCGCGGCCAATAACAGGATGACTTTTTCTGTAGACTAGGCCTATATGTTCATTACGGGTCGGGTATCTTAAATTATAAACTGTGATTGTTATACTGTAGATCTTCGTCGGAATGTTTGGTAGAATGAGGTAATGGAGCTAGGCCTATTTCACTAGCTTTAGTGTATGCCTACCTTTTAATCGTTTTGCTGTTTATGCTAAGATATACATTTCGATTTAGTAACGATTAATGGTCGATTTGATGTTAAAATGTGTGGAGTTGGCCAGTGGAATTCTGGGATATTGTGATGATATGACATGCGTACGAGCAGCCTGTTCAATTTCAAGAGAGCGGAAAATGCAGCAATGGATAATAAACATGCAAGAGGACATATGAGACGAATAATTAAAGAGGAAGCCGAAAATGAAAAGCTACCAAAAATAGGTTATTTTAGCCTCTTTCAATTAGCAAGCGATTCTCTTCCAGAATGACATATATTAAAACAACAGAGCTCAATGGGACAGAGCAGTCACTTCATCCAATTTATTTTGGCTACTATTGTCTATTGCAGTGTTGATCAACCAACACTGCAACACACTTTTCACTTGTCAATGGTGCGCCGTCACCAGCAAAGATGTCATCTGTTATGGTGCTCCGAATGTCAGCTTTCAACATTGATGTTTGACTTGGTAGATGATAAGACTCCCCTGATCTCCTAAAATGCTTATAAACTCCTGCATATATTTGGCATTGGCATCAGTAGGCTAGTGCAGTGCATTTCGCTGTTGCCGTTTAAACTGGGTTACATTTAGAAAAGGCTTGCTTCAAAATAAGCTATTATTGTTTTTTTTTGTTGTTTTTTTTGGCTTTTTTAATAATAATAATAATAATAATTAAGAACAATAGGCTCATTCTTTTTTATTTTTTTATTTAAATTTTTTATTTGAAGACAAAACATAACAACAACTTAAAGCCCTGAGCATTACAGTCTAATTTAGCTCAATTGCTGCTGGCATATAAGGGCTACAGATGGAAAGGCTGGGCAGCTCCTCAGACCAGGTGAAGCAGAGTGGAGAGTAAGGCCACCGCGGTCAGCCTGGTGGAGGACACGACCATGGCCGCGAGGGATTCGGCGTTCTGACGAGACTTCGTGTTTTTAGGCATCCACTCCTTCTCGTGCTGGCCTTGCTTCTCCAGCTCCACACCCATTAGCTGCCGATATTGTAGTGGCTGTTCAGCCACTGCACCTGTAGCACAGGGAAACAAAACCAACAACCACACACAAAACAACCAGCCGAACAACAGCCCTAAACAGCTGACCTATGAAA